>JADBJO010006065.1:0-7500 GCA_016801955.1 Conus betulinus
ACAGGTTCACAAACGTTCGTTTCCTAGACCCCGTAACAATCTTTACAAATCTAGTTGGACGTATTCTGAGGAACAGCACGGAACAATTTATCTTCTTTTATAAAAAATGTCCTTGTACACTAGATGTTTAAAAAAGCACTGAAAAAAAATGATGGACAAATTATAAAGTATCTATGATATATTTATATTGTTGCAGATTCTTTCTCTCTCTCTCTCTCTCTCTCTCTCTCTCTCTTGGTTTCTTTTGGGTCAATTTTATCCGTCTCTCTGCCTATCTCTCTGCCTCTCTCTGTGTGTCTCCTCTCTCTGTCTCTCTGTCTCTCTCTCTCTCTCTCTCTCTCAAATGTCTTCATTGCCTTGTCTATTATTTGTTCATTGTCCGTCAAAATATTGATTGTGATGTGTTGTTAATTGTTTCATTTTTTTTTTCATTACATTGTACATTTCTGATTTCTACGTATTCATTGCTTCGCGTTTCTCATTTTTCTTTATTATGCTTTTTTGCGAAGGCAGGATGAAAGAAAGCTGTAAAGCATATTCTTCAACGCTCAATAAAGATAATTTTGACCTGACTTGAATTGAATTGACACACGAAGACTGACTCTTCCAAACTGGTTTTGCTCTCGGTGTTATCAGTCCTGTACGAAACAAGCGCACACCATTGTCTTCTGTCCATGACTGCCTGGTCAGGGCTCAGGTTCCTACTGTTACTTCATGTCTCAGCAGTGACGTCCCCCTTGGCTCCCTTCATCATGGGAACTGGCAGTGACAGTGGAACGCGCCTCCTGACTGTGGGTTGGCAACGGTCTTCTCTGGGGTCCTACAAAGAATACGGACTTGAGTTCAGGCACGTACTCTTCCACGACAAGGAAAGATAACTGTTACATGTTGTTGCCCCGATGAGGTACGAGTCCAATAAGAAGAAACCCGAAAAAAAAAAAAAAAAACATACTGAGAGACGATTGACGACACCATGTTGAGATAATTTTGACAAGGCAATATTGACTGTTGACATGCTCTCCAAAAGACAATAATGTGGTAGACAAAATTTATTTGAATTGATCTCAACGGGACAATGAAGGGATTCTGATTTTAAATGATCCGAAAGAGATGATAAGACGGCATTCGTTTGTGACGATCCCCATGAGACAGTAAGAAGATATTCTTTGGTGATGATCCCACTGAGATGATAAGACGATATTCATTTGAGATGATCTCAATGAGACGACAACACGGGTGTTCATATCAGATATTCTCAATGAGGTGATCAGACGATGTTCATTTGATCCAATACAGACGACCAGAGGATACCTAACCCGTTGAGACTTATCCTGTTCAGATTATACGAAAAGACGATGACTCTCTCTCTCTCTCTCTCTCTCTTCTCTCTCTCTCCTCTCTCTCTCTCTCTCCTCTCTCTCTCTCTCTCTCTCTCTCTCTGTTCGATCGCACTTGTGTGTGTGTGTGTTGTGTGTGTGTGTGTGTGTGGTGTTGTGTGTGTGTGTGTGTGTGTGTTGTGTTTGTGCGTGCGTGCGTGCGTGCGTGCGTGAGTGCGTGGGTGCGTGGGTGTGCGTGCGTGGGCGCCGCGCGCGCGCGCGTGTGTGTGTGTGTGTGTGTGTGTGTGTGCCTACCTATACCGTAGAGAAAATGTCATGTAAAGAGACGATCGATTCTTTTCCTTTTTCACTCTGTTTTCATTCGTTTAAACGTCCCGATATAATTAGTTAGAGTAACGGGTTTACTCTTTGACCACCGGTAAGTGTAGATGTATCAAAACATTGTCATAGCATAATATTATCCTTACTTTCTGTGTCAGTGAGATATGAGGAAAATATTTCGAGTTTCGTTGAGAAAATGGCGTGAAATTGTGGAATGACAAGGAAGGGAAAGGGAAAAAAACGGACGAATTTCCTTGTAACTGAACTAATTCGACCTGCTTGATATAAGCATGCATGTTCCATTTGTGAACTATTGAAAGTAAGGAGCCCTTCTCTGAACCCCTACAATTCTTCTGGATCTCCCAATTCTCTTCATCACACGTGAGTTGAAATAGCTTCTTTTGTTTAAGCGAATTCCATTTAACAACAAACTCATCACAATTTGTTTTTGTGTTTGTATCTAACTTTTAATGTTATATATCCATACTGTTCGTCGCAAACAAAACAAAAAAAAGTGGTTGTCACCCGCGGAATTCATGATCAACTCAATCTGTCTTACCTGTCTGTGTGATCATTGTTAGATCAGACTTGCGTTCTTCTATTTGTCTGTGCAATCCATGTCAGCCCAGTGTGGACTGATTCTGCCCGTCTGCGTGATCCATGTAAGCCAAGGCTGGAATGATTCTGTCTATGTGATCCTTTGCCATCTCAGTGTGAACTTATTCTGTCTGTGTGATCCATGTCAGCCCAGTTGTGAACTTATTATCTCTCCTGTGGATCCATGTCAGCCCAGTGTGGATTTGTTCTGTCTGCGTGATCCATGTCAGCCCAGTGTGAACTTATTCTGTCTGGTGTGATCCATGTCAGCCAAGTGTCAACTGCTAAAAATGTCGACAACGAGCTGATCACGGGGCCCATAGCTACTTCTAATGACGTCATTAAGAAACAACTGTCTTGCCTGTCGCAGGACGCAAGAAGGCCAAGCTAAATCAAATGACCAAATCAGTTTTTTCATTCGTAAACTTATATGCGTCTCTACGAGAGTTGCTCAGAATTCAATACCACCATTGCAGGCATGTTCCAATACACATTGCCGCCTGTTGCATGAATCATGGCCTATACATATTCTGCCTCAGGGGCGACAATTTGTACCAGGAACACAAAGATAGAGAGACTGACAGACAGATAGGCAGATGGAGAGATAGGTAATAAGACTGACCAGACAGGTAGATAAGTAGCCAGGTATAGATAAGTGGCAAGCAATCTAGTGTGTAGCTTGCTACTTAGTTAGTTGGTAAGTTAGTTAGTGCGTCTGTCTGCGTGCGTCGGTGCGTGCGTGCGTGCGTGCTTGAGCGTGAGCTTGTGTGTGTGTTTGGTGTGTGTGTGTGTGTGTGTGTGTGTGTGTGTGTGTGTGCGTGCGTGCGTGCGTGCGTGCGTGCGTGCGTGCGTGTGTGTGTGTGTTGTGTGTGTGTGTGTGTGTGTGTGTGTGTGTGTGTGTGTGTGTGTGTGGATAAATAAACAATTTGGTGAGAAGAAAAATCAAAAATCAAAATATGCTGCTGGTGTATAAATAGCTTCTTAGAAATGTATGACACGTGTGTAATGGGTTTACACTTGACTTTCTGCTTTACTCCTATTCATGGCAGAAGAGAAAAGAAAAAAAAGATGCAATGGAAGGAGTGAGCTGGACCCAGAAATGTAGTGGGCACTTGGCGAGTGTTATTTTTCTTTTTGATAAGGGACACGATCCCTGGAAACTAGATAATGATAAGTGTATCTGTTACTTGTTGTGCTCGTGAAAGGTTCAATTCCTGCATTATTGAGCTTGTGTGTGTGTGTGTGTGTGTGTGTGTGTGTGTGTGTGTGTGCGTGTGTGTGTGTGTGTGTGTTGTGTGTGTGTGTGTGTGTGTGTGTGTGTGTGTGTGTGTGTGTGTTGAAAATGTATTCTGTTATGAACAAAGTTAAAACGCTTAATTTACACACACGATATCGTTTTTGTACTGCGATAATAAATTGTCGAGTTGTTCTTGTAAAGTGTGTGAAATATTCCCTTACTTCATAGACACCCTTTTCACCTATGTCCAGTAAATAGACAGACAAAACATTTCCGCTCTGTTTAAATGTGTATGAAATCAATTGTGATGGGTGGCGTTTCCTATGTGTTTTGTAACGCATTTGAGAGGAACAGTTCTTTGTTGCTGTTCAAACACAGTATACTTTTAAGCTCCACTTCGTTCTGGTCTTTTCTTTTGATATTTTAACCATTAACGTTCGTTCATGTACAGTTCATGAGCTTGATTTCCGCACGTAATAACCTTCAGCACCGTTTTGGTGACCTTGACATGTTCAGGACCCCCAAGTCACTTCGACGAAAGTGTTCTGTGTCAGGTAGTTTTTACATGAATAAAAGTGTCTACAGACAGTCAACACAGAGAACAGACAGTCGAATTTGCCAGGGCTTTCCATTCATCTCCCTCTTGATTCAATCTGGTTACTGTTTTTTTTTGTTTTTTTGTTTTCAAGCAAGTCCCTTTGCTTGAAAAAAACCTCATCGAAGCATTATGTTGTTTTGGTCGGCATTTGCTCCATTCAACACGTCATAGTCGCATTCGCTGGCCGTTGTATGTAGAGCACCGATCGTGCAGTTGACAGTATCACACATACATCGTCGGCTGTGTTTGTTTTGTTACTTTTTGCTTTTTGGGGTCAGAAGGATTTCGATGGTCGTATGTTCGTCTGAACTTGTTTAGATGAAGGTTTTCAGTGTGGAAACAAACTGACGGCTGGTGGTTTTCATCCCAAATTCTTGTTCGCTGTGTCTTTATCCTAATCGTACTTTTTTATTTTTTTTTTAAATCATACCAACCTATGTAGTAAGTTCTAATCAAATATTGTGGATTTTGTTTCACATTTCTTCCAATGGGAATTCAAAGGTTCATTTAAATCATACTACGGATTATATTATCATGTGTACCCAGCCTTTTCGTCCGTCTCACACAAAAAAAATCTAGACAGACATTCATCAATAAACACTCTACATTATTCAAAGTTACTGTTAGACAAACACATTCAATAACATACCTTTCAGTGAGCCTGTCTTTCCATAGTCAGCCCACGAGCATTAGACGAAATTTGTGGAAGTATGATGTGGAGGATAGGTCACTCGTAGCTGATGCTATGATACATACATTTACAAATCTGCAGTCTTGCAACAGGCAATTCAAGATTTTTAATTTAAAGACCCGACAGCCACTTTCGTTCTTGCGTACCAGTGATTGTGGTAGGATTTGCCTCACTTTTTGTACTGCTACTGTTTGCAAAACGTATGGGACGGTACCACAGAAGAGTGCAGCAATCAATACAGTGTTTCATACACGCCACGCAGGAAAGGTTTCAGTGCTGTAATGTGGTTTGTAAGAGACATTCAAGGTATTCATTCATTTCTTCATTCTCCTCCTCTCTGTCTCTCTCTCTCTCTCCTCTCTCTCTTCCTTCTCTCTCTCTCTCTCCTCTCTCTCTCTCTCATCTCTCTCTCTCTCTCTCTCTCTCTCTCTCTCTCAACATTCCTTTTGCAGTGTGTGTGTGTGTGTGCGTGCGGTTGTGTGTGTGTGTGTGTGTGTGTGTGTGTGTGTGGTGTGTGTGTGTGTGTGTGTGTGTGTGTGTGTGTGTGTGTGTGATTGTGTGTGTGTCTGTGTGTGTCCGTGTGTGTCCGTATGTGTCTGTGTGTGTGCGTGCGTGTGCGTGTATGTGCGTGCGTGCGTGCATGCGTGCATGCGTGTGTGTGTGTGTGTGTGGTGTGTGGTGTGTGTGTGTGGTTGTGTGTGTGTGTGTGTGTGTGTTTGGTTGTGTGAGTGTGTGTGTGTGTGGTGTGTGTTGTATGTGTGTGTGTGGTGTGTGTGTGTGTGTGCGTGCGTGCGTGCGTGTGTGTGTGTGTGTGTGTGTGTGTGTGTGTGTGTGTGTGTGGGTGTGGTGTGTGTATGTGTTTGTGTGCGCGCGCGCGCGCGTGCGTGCTTGTGTGTGTTGCACGCGAGCGCGCGTGTGCGTGCGTGCGTGCGTGTGTGTGTGGTGTGTTGGTGTGTGTGTGTGTGTGTGTGTGTGTGTGTGTGTGTGTGTGTGTGTGCCATGTTCATTGCTTGTGGAAATGTGTAATTCTTCCTTCTATCTATCAATTATAAGCTGATGATTTATGTATTGTATTCATATGGACCCATGAGCTGTCAGCCATACGATTTTATGTAAAAGTTCGGTATCTATGTTGAGAGAGAAAGGAGAGAGAGAGAGAGAGAGAGAGAGATAGAGAGGGATGGAGAGAGAGAGAGAGAGGAGGGAGAGGAGATTAGGGAGAGAGGAGAGAGAGAGAGTGAGAGGCAAACAGACACACAGACAACATACAGACACATACACACAGAGTGAGGGTAGAGAGATAAAGAGTTACCAAGGGCGAGGGTGGGCGGAGGTGGTGGTGGCGAATGAAAGATAGTAAGGGTAAGAGTCAGCGCGAGGGGTGTGTGTGCAGCATAGGAATTGCGGAAGATTCCATCATAAAGCGACACAATCATTATGAACATGTTAAATCAAACAGAAACAGCAGACTGCAGAAAGAAGATGATGCGGACCATCCCAACCTGTTGCGTTCAACAATTATTTGCTTGGAACAGCGACTACAGCATGAGATAACAAGAAACTGATTGTGATCAAACAAAGAATATTCTTCTTAGATATGACACGACAAAACAATAACCGCTTATCAGGCTCAAGGTCTGTAATCTCTAACGTGGTGAAAATTGTTTTTCATCTGATTAAAATCTATTGTTGGGTTCTTGTTGCCACAGACTCGTGTTGTATTACCACTTTATTAAGTGTTAAATGTATTATATAGTGAGTTTGATCGGCAATCTTGTAAAATACATATTTTGACGAATCTTTTTCCTTTCACACAAATTGTAATATTTTTTTTGGTATTTCTATGCCCCACCCACCAATATCTTTATCGAGACTACCCAGTTTTTTGCTCGCATGTCGGTAAGTTTAAAAAGAGTCTGTTAAAAAAATCAAACAAATAATCAATACAACACAAACAAAACCAGTCCTTATCCTTCATAGCGATACATCGTGCGAACACCTAGAGTAGCATTGTTACAGTAACATTTCGCTCCACTCCGGTCTCGTTGTGCGTGTGTATTATATATATATAAGCATTATATGATTTATATCTAATTATCTTATATAGTATAGAATTATTATATATATTCTATATATATATATTATAATTGACAAATAAATTCCATAGGATAAGGAAACCAGTACCATTCCATCCAGCAACTTATAGAAGCAAGCTTGAGTGTTGCACAAGTCTGCTGCAAGAAATATTCAATTATAAAACAAAACTTGCTCAAGATAAGCATTCGTATCTTCTCTCATGGCAGTGGGCATTTTAACCTTCTGCCTAACTGACAGTATGTCTTTAGAGTGGTTGAGTGGGGAATAATAAATTCTTCTCAACATGGTCTGCGCTCATGCAAGCATTAAATCGTGTCCAACGAGGAGACACAACGCTCCAAAGCTAACGCTACCCAACGCTTGGGGCTTAAGACCAACGTCTCAAAACGCGACTCCAACAAGGTAGGGAATCACACTAACCATCTAACTCCTGGGTCAAGAAGGATACCAGATTTTGCTTCGGAACCTGATTTGTTTCTTTCTTCTCCACAAACAGCGGAACCGCGAAAGTGGACGAGCCGCAAGACGTGACTCAAATTCTATCATCTGTTAACATATCTGCTCTTCTGGCCCTGCTTCTGAACTCTTCTTGCCTTTTCGGGTTTGACAAATAAATGCCATC
>JADBJO010006065.1:12500-20000 GCA_016801955.1 Conus betulinus
ATCTATGTCCAGAGGATTTGGTGATTTTGCGAGAGGCAGAGAGAAATAGCCACGACAGACTTGAAAAGAAAAACGTTTAGGCTGTTTACAATCATCTTACCCCATTCCAAATCACAGGGGACTTGGTTTGTAAGGATCCTAATGATGGTCTGTAGTCAGGATACGTCTGTAGTAGCATTCACATGATAAGGACTTTTGACTTGTCGTGAGCTGGAAGGTTGTGATACTGCTTTTGTGGCATTCACACAAGATAATGGACTTGTGTTGAAGGTGGTGTCAGAGTGGAAGTATGATGAGCAATGTGTGAGTGTGTGTGTGTGTGTGTGTGTGTGTGTGGTGTTGTGTGTGTGGGTGTGTGTGTGTGCGTGCGTGCGTGCGTGTGCGTGTGTGTGCGTGTGTGTGCGTGCGTGCGTTGTGCGTGTGCGTGCGTGTGTATGGTGTGTGTGTGGTGTGTGTGTGTGTGTGTGTGTGTGTGTGTGTGTGTAATGTCCATTAAACTATTATACGACACTCAACAAGGATAACATGTTAAGAAGGAACGAATATAGAAACAATGAAAAAAAAAAATAACTAAAAAAAATAAATTTAAAAAAATCGACAACTCGTTTCACATGTGTGTGCTCCGAATCAGTCATAAGAAAATTTGAAGGGGAGGGAGGGAGGGGTGGGGGGGGGGGGGGGGGGGTCGTGGTAATGTGTGTGCAACAACGATATGTTGTAACCCCACATTAATGAACCATACGGCATGGCACATGGAACATATCCAAAATGACGTCATATTATGATTGGAAACTGCCGATCATTTCCACTCCTGGAAACATGCCTATTTCGTTGTTATGCGTAAAACATCCGCTGAAACATAATTTGCTTTTAAAGCTCAAGCTTTATATAGGAATCTTTACTTACTGTTGAGTTTAAATGTGTAAATGCTGGTTGTTTGCATTGACGACCCGAATATATATTATTTTTGTTATGGAAGACTGAATTCCGATTTCGAAGTTTTGTAAGAATGAATGTAAGCGTCGATCAGAAACCTTTTTAGTTTCTGAGTGCTCGTAAATGAACCATCTGGAAGAATGAAAAAAGAAGTGCTATTACCACGAAACAAATCGTTCAATGAATACATGCAAAAACATCCACAGATAAAAACATTTACCATTTTAAATCATCACAAAGTTTGACGTCCTTATGGTGGGGTGTTTCTTTGGGGTAACATTTTTTTTTTTTAATCCTCTCTCAAATACGAACGTTTTTGATAGTCAAACACCATTCATGTTTTATTGCATCGTACGTTATGTGTGTAAAAACAAGGTCGGATGTAAGCGTGTGTGTGTGTGTGTGTGTGTGTGTGGTGTGTGTGTGTGTGTGTGGTGTGTGTTGACCATCTTTTTGGCTGAAAATGCACTTAGCTTGATCCCTGCTCCTCCCCTCTCAAAAAGAATACAACAACAAACAAACAAAAAACAACGCTGAACCAAAAACATCTGGTTAAAAGGAAGCATTTGGTTCATGTTTGGTACAAATGAGACCTACAGTCGAAGCCAGTTATAAACAGGTCGGATCCAAGTTTCGAACGAATGCCGAATGTAACGAAACAAAAAAAGGTTGGTCCAGGCAAAAGCCTTTACATGACATGCGTCGGAATGTAACGAAGACAGATATAACAAAAGCCGCTTACAACGAAATGGTTTTGGCATCCCCAGTGGGCATCACCGCCGGTTACAAGTAAGCGGCTTGTTATATGGAAATACCTGTTTGGTCCAATGAAGAGTTCAAGCCGGATATAACGAAGTGGTTACTGTTGTTTTCGGGAATCATTTCTCTAAAATGGTTGTTTAGTTCGCTGCTATTCAATATTGCTTCATGTAGTCGCATGCTTTTCTAGGGAGATTGAGCATCTCGGCACCTCACGGCACGCGAAATGTGGAGCTTTCCATGCGTTCCTCTCAGTAGAAATCACGGGTTATTATGTGTTTGACTCGCTGCAAACTTAAGCTTGTTTTATTTTCTTATACAGCTTCACATAGGTAGATTGAAAGTACGGGAGTTCTTACTGTATGTTTGTTGTATCGTAAACGTCACCTCTGTGAATCGTAGGTAATAAAATCGTATTCTAATATCCTGTAGTGAGAGTGCCTGTGATTGTCAAAGCAGACCAATCAACTCACATGGGGTCAGATTCAGCGCGACTTTAAGATGGAGGAGAGATGCTAGAGGGGAGGACAGTAGGAAGCAAGGGGAAGGAGAAAGTCAGAGTGGCAGGCTTTGATTTTACAGATAGTTCCCATTATTATGGCGTCTGCGTGTCGCAAAGGTCTGTCGAAAAAAAAGCAAAAACTATGAACTTATTCAATTAGCGGAGAGAAAACCCAGTGAAACAGAAGAAAGACAATAGCGGAAGAATATTAGAATTACAACGCCAGTACGGGAAATCATTCTGGCTTCAAAAAAATAAAGTGTGTAAAATTCAGTATTTTAGAGGTGAGGTACCTGTTGGAGAGAACCAAAGCAGACATTTTGCAGAACTGCTTGCACGTACATAGATTTGGTTGCCTTTTTGCCATCATGTAGAGACTTCTCCATTCGCTGTTTATGGTTGAGCGTTTCTTTTTTTTTTTTTTTTTTTTTTTCGTCCTGCTGTGGCAACAATCATCCGTATATGTTGTTTCACAGAATGTGAAAATTTGAGGGATTTTTTAAAATTTATTCCGTCCAGCGTGGGCAATTATCATTTTTATCTGTTGTTTCACAGAATATGAGAATCTGAGGCGTTTCGCACGTTCAGTGTGGCAACAGTCATTTTTATTGTTGTTGCTTCACAGAATGTGAGAATTATTTGGAATTTTTCCCCAATGTGGCGACAATCACAATCTTTTCTGTTGTTCCATAGAATGCGAAACATTTACATGTCAGACGTTTAAAACTGGCCGCTTTTTGTTGACTACATATGAGAGTGAACTAATGTGTTCTGCTAATTATAAGGAACTCTCGATTGTATACAATATAGACATAATAACAGTCTGTGACTTTACTGCAATGATGAAGAAATTTTAAAAAGAATCATTTCTTTTTCAAGACATTATTGAGACACTAATTTTTTTTTTTTTTTTTTTTAATGTGATTTCTTGATTCAGATTCAGATTCAGAAAACTTTATTATCTCTCGTTAAAAGAAAAAATTACATTCGTGACCGCTGCCCGAAAAGTTAAGTCATACATATTTATAGGTACAAACGTGACACTGAAAATGAAATTACTTTCAAACAATAAAACATGCGTGTATCACGAAAATGGGAATTTCATTCTTTCTCCCTTTTGGTAGTGCAAATAAAGTATGCACTCAGCCACTCATAATCATAAAATACATACATGTGTGCGCTTATGAGAGAGAGAGAGAGAGAGAGAGATGGAGAGGAGAGAGAGAGAGAGAGAGGAGAGAGAGAGGATGGAGAGGAGATCAGAGGAGAAAAAGGAATTAAGATAAGACATTCCAGACATTTCTATGAATTCCTAAGATAAGCATTCCAGACAGGATTCCTCAGGCCACACATAACACTTAACACACACACAACCACACACACACACACACACACACACACACACACACACACACACACACACACAACACACTTCTGCATCTATACTTTCCCGCTTGCTCACAGACATACACACGCGCGCACATACTTATGTCACAGGTGATCCCACCACCTCTTCTTACACGCTGTGTTTGTTTAAAAAACGCGATGGATTTGATCATAAAGTTCTTTTTTGTGCGCATCAGCTTAGCTCTGGGAAACGAAATCGTCTGCCTGATGGAAGGAGCTCATACTGTCGCGCAAGCGTGTGCCCACTGTCACTAACAATCGCACGAGCCTTGTTGACCGCACGCCTTTCATACAACTCACTCATACTCTCCGAAGATGTTTAAAACTCTACCCAAGAGTTTGCAGGTTTTCGAATTAAGATTTTTGTTTACTAGGCAAATGCACGAAAAAAGTCAAGACAGACTCAATAAAACTCCCTGTAAAATGTTTTAAGAATTTTTGGCTCGACATGCAGATTCCTATATTTGCTAAGATTCCTCAACTTGTCGAGCTGTTACAAGCACAAAAAAAATGCTCTGTACGGCTGAATGCTTGCATATTAAATCGATTACGTAAGTGTTTATTTTCCATACCAATGCATACTCCAATGGCCTAACAGCGTGAAAAACAGTCAATGAAGAGTGGAGAATTCTCCCTTTCCCCCTCCCACTTCAGATAAAATCTTCTGCCCCCATGTAATCTTCTGAGTGATACAGTGAGCTTTGTTTGTCTGTTTTACTTATGATCGGTTTCTAAGGGTTCAAAGTGGTGTTTACTTTAATTTTCAGCCATTTTGGAAACAAGTTTAAAAAATATATATTTTTTTTTATTCAAGTATTAAACAGCCTAGAAAATGAGATTAGTTTTTGCCCATGTATGCGGATACGCACGTTCGTCTGTGTGGGGAGAAAGAGTTGGTGTGAGTGTTGGTACGGGTGGATGTGTGGTAGAGGATGTGTGGAGAGAGAGAGAGAGAGAGAGAGAGAGAGAGAGAGAGAGGACGGGGGAGCGTGAGGAGAGAGAGAGAGAGAGAGAGAGAGAGAGAGACTTAACACTTGACACTTGACATTTTGATATCTTATTGTCATTACGGAATAGGTATTTTGAAAACGGGGGAGGGGGTAACAGAACAATAACATTTCCCTCTTCCTTTCCTGCAAACAAATGGTACATATTCATTCCTAGTGTGTATCAAATCAAAGGTAAAAAAAAAATTCCTAACATTTCCTTATGTCCTCACGCAATGAGTAATACAGTGAGTTTTTTTTTTTTTTAAATCTTAAGACTGACTCGACCATCCATTCAATCAAATGATAGCATTGCATATTCTTAATAATCTCTTCCATATGCGATGAATGATAATAATTATTCATTCAGATATCTCTTTTAATGCATTATCTTAAATTTCACTATCCTTCATCTGTCTAATTTTCTAATGCTTCCGCGATGATTTTCGCAACTGATTTAATTACAAGTTCATCATCTGATGATAACACGCAGCGACGTTTTGTCTTTTTGCTGTATGTAACTGGGAAAAAATGAACAAATTGTCTGCACTTCATCACAAGCAGTACAGTGGAACAGAAAGTGTTCTTCATCATCAGTAATGTGTCTACATAAAGGAAAGGAGATTATGTGGATGTTTCACAGTCAAACCATCTTTTGTTGGCATTAAAAACTAAAGTTCTTAAACCTAAATCTTGCGTAATTTATTCTGTGCCATTTGTCTGTTATGACATTGAGAAAACTTTTCAGAATGAAAACACATTTTTAAATGAGAAAAACCAGCAATCTTTTTCTTTGCTTTCCATATCTGAGTGCCAGTTCTGTTTAAAAGAACAAATACGCCTGTATTTAAATTCCGCAATGAACTGTTGTTCATTCCTACATCCTGGGTCATCCACACTATTCCAAAACCCTGTTCTGAAAAGACTTTCTTTACTTTATGAACCAGTTTTTCTTACCTTTCTCCATTTCTAAAAACATTATATCATAGGCTTGCCGCTGCTCAAACGGGACTGGGGTAGCTTCAAGATCTTCAGCCAGACTTAATACTTTTCACAAATGAACTTATATACAAAGGGTATCTGCCCATCTCTCCATATAAAACGGTGTTGGATGAATGAATAGGTACTTGAAGGAAATGTTTCATAGCATACGTATGTACTTGTGTCTCTATATCACTATCGTTGTGAACAGACGTAAAATTAAAGTACTACTACTACTACTACTACTACTACTACTACTACTACTACTACTACTACTACGTAATGTACTTTGTCCATCTGCAAATTTCATGTAAGACCCAAATTTCAGTTGCAAATGTAAGAAGAGGTTTTATCTGTGTATCAAACATTTTCCCAAAATATGCTACAGTCTGTACAATTCAGTTTTCTAAGGGATTTCAGAATCTCAATAGTACTTTTTCTCCCCTTTTCTTAGAGATACTTCCCATGCGTAACGGAAACTTAATTCTGCTGAAAAATATCATTCCAAGATATTTCTACGAATTAACTACTTGAACATCTGCATTTCCATAAGACTATTTTTTTCATACACTGATAGGTGGCCACCCATTCTAAAGACCACTATATTCATCTTACCCAAGTTTAACTATTAAACCTAAGCCATCGGCTTCTTCTTCAATACACTTATGTGTTTTTGCAAACCTACAACTGTTCCAGACAGAAGAACAACATAATCAGCATACAGTAATTAAAACTAATTCAACTGCTTTCAGGTATTATCTGGATACTATGTCTTCCTCTGCGGGACAATTCCACAGCCAGTTCGTTTATGGAGAAAAAAAAACTGTGGACCCAACAAGCATCCCTTGTTTACTCCATTTGGAAAATCAAAATAATCTGAATTCCCACTCTTCACAGGACACAACATGCAAGCACTGAGTTGTAGACCCCTTTAATAGTCATGTACAATTTACTATTAACACCACTTACACCGGAGTACATTCCACAGAGCATTCCGATTTACCGAGTCAAAGGCCTTCTTAAAATCTACAACTGCAATGCGGGGCTTCGAAGTACAGAGTAGAGATTAAAAACAAATAAGAATATAATGTAAATATATGGTCTATGGTGCTGTAACTGGTTCTAAAAAGCTGCTTTTTCTTCCACTACTTTTCTTCAGTTTCAGCTCATTCAGTTAATCTTGCGTTTAGTATGTAAGTGTAGATTTTACTTAAAATGCTGGTAAGTGATACTCCACGATAGTTGTCGGGATTGTTCACGTCTTCTTGTTTTTTAAATTGGTACAATGATAGATTTAGCCACTCTGATGGAAATTTACCATTATCAAAAAGTTGGGCGAATACATGAACAAGGAAATTGATTACAGTTGTGTTTGCATTCTTCAACATGTCTGCTATGATTCTATCTGGTCCTGCACTCTTTCCTAATTTTAAATGTTTAATACCAGCAACGACTTCTTTCACTAGAAATGGGTCGATTAAATAATGGCTCGATTTCATTCTCTTCAACCACACCAGCCTCTTCTTCCTTACTTTAATCATCAAAGCTATGAAAAAACGCCCCAAAAATGGTCATGCCACTGTTGAACTGAGATTTCGTTATACACAAAACTCTCTATTTTACAGATCTATCACTGACCAGAACATTTTAGAATCATTGACTGATTTTTTTCTTTTTTTTTTTAGTTTTTTAACCTGCTCTCTTTCAACTCCAGTTCCTTTGTTTTCCTTAGCATAACATACTCTTTACGTGATACAGCGCATTATTCTGTTTTCTTACTTTATCCTTGGCTGTTTTATATCTCTGAAGTCTTTTTATTAACCTTTTAGCTTCCTGTTTCTTTTGTTTGCAATAATTATCAAACCAGTGAGTGTAGGTTCTGCTGCCTCTACAAATAACTCGAACCATAGAAGCTGCATGTCCGCACAA
>JADBJO010006065.1:35000-37500 GCA_016801955.1 Conus betulinus
TGTGTGTGTGTGTGTGTGTGTGTGTGTGTGTGAAGGAACGTGGTCTAATGCTGCATGGTTTCATTCATAGTAAATTTCCGTGTAATCTTTTGATCTGTCTTTTCGTCTATTTACTACCACTTCGTAATTAGAGTTTTTGTTTAATGATCCCTATGTGGTTGTATTTGTATGTTATCAAGTATATGTTATCACCGTGTCTTTTATGTCTTTCTTCAGCTTAAAAGAAAATCTATTCACACAGGGTACGTTTTAAAAGCCCTAAGATAGTCTGTTTTGCCCTCAAGAAAGCAGTCGTATTGTAGTCCATATTCAGACTATCCTTTCCCTCCCTGTCTCTGTCCGTCTATCTGTCCATCCGTCCATCCGTCTGTCTGTCTGCCTGGCTGTGTGTCAATCAGGCAGTTGGTCAGTCAGTCAGTCAGTCTCTCTGTCCATCTGTCTGTCAATCTGTCTGTCTGTCTATGTCTGTCTGCCTGTCTGTCTGTCTCTGTTTCTCCTTCCCTCCCTCTCTCTCTCCCCCTCTCTGCCTGTCTGTCCTGTCCTGTCTGTCTGTCTGTCTGTCTTCTCTCTCTCTCTCTCTCTCTCTCTCTCTCCTCTCTCTCTCTCTCTCTCTCTCTCTCTCTCTCTCTCTCTCACACTCATGAAATACGTGATATATCAGCCTTCTATGTATTTTGCCTTATGAAGTGGTACACGTGGCATTTGGAAGATCATTGTCTCAAACACACAGAACTGAACAATGAAACAGCTGCAACTGATGATGGTCTGGTTTTGCTTTTCAGTTCTGTCAGTCTTGCCATCGACGCTTCTGTCTACATGTCTTTAATTGTTGACAAAGATAATATACTCAGAGGCATAAAAAAAAAACGCGAACACACAATGTGTATGTATGGAATTTTTTTTAATTTAATTTGGCCCAACGATTCCTTAGAACTGGGAATAGAAAGTGCGAAAAAGCAATAAAACCCGCAAAAATGTCCTTTCAAAGTTCATTCTGGTATTAGAAATTAAGGTCACATGAACTTGACCGTGTGTTAACAGCAGATGTCAGTATCTGGTGTGACCACCTCGAGCATTGATCACAGCTGTGCTGTGCACCTGCGGTACATCGAGCGCACCAGAGTGTTGGTCTGCCTCTGGGGGACCTGCCATCACACCTGGCCCACAGAAAGCTGAGCTGCTGTCAGGGGTCTGGGGTTGAGCTGGTTCAACTACCTCTGAAAGGCATCCCAGAAATGCCCTATTGAGTTAAGGTCGGAAGAACGAGCTGGGTGCGGCAGCAGATTGATGTTGTTCTGCCTCAGAAAGTTTCTGCGTAGCACGGGCAGTGTGCGGCCTTGCGATGTCCTGCTGAAACAGGTTCTGTGGATGCCGCTGGAAATGCGGCAGGACGTGGGGCCTCAGAACTTGGTCGATGTAATGAACAGCAGTGACCCCGTTACCACGTCCTGGACCCACGTTCTGGAAGATGACTGGCCCAATACGGCGATTCATGCCGATAGCCCCCCAGATCATGATGCTTTCACCACCCCATGGGTCCCTTTCGGTGATGTTGGCATCCGTGATGCGTTCCCCCGCTCTTTTCCAGATCTGGATGTGGCCATCGCCTGGGTCGACGCAGAACCGGCTTTCGTCACTGAAGAGGACTCGGCCTCAATCCCGATGGCGCCAATGCACGTGGATCTGTGCCCACTGCAGACGGTTCTGGCGATGCTGGAGTGTCAGGATAGGTCGCCGGGCTGGACGCCTGCATTGGAGACCAACTGTGCTCAGTCGGCGACGCACGGTCCTGCTGCTGATTGGCCTGCCATGGTTGCCGACGGTGTTCCTGGCTGTGTTGGAAGCGGTTTGGTAAGGCTCCCGTCGATGCTGACGCAGAAGATGGCGGTCTTGGGCTGCTGTGGTGACCCTCGGTCTGCCGCTTCTCGGTCTGTCATCAGTGGTGTTTCTTGCTTGAAAGCGGTCCAGAAGGCGGTAGATGGTGGAAATGTGGACTCCGAATGCGATAGCGACCTGCCTCATTGGACCCCCCGGCCTGCAGTTGCCCCATTGCTATACAACGATCTTGACGGGAAAGTCTCGGCATTATGTTGGCGCCGCTCGAAGGGATAATTTGTACTTTTGGGGGTTGGAAATTTATAGCCACACAATCGGGCCCACATTGAGTTGCAATTCACATTGATGCACGTGGCGTAGGTCCACATGGCAAATGCACTCCTCGTGCCAAAAAACGCTGACCCGGCAACATTCACCCACTGTTGCGAGGTTACAACCGGCAAAGACACCACGAACTGCTAATGTTGCACGTGCCATCGACATTGCTTACGTCCTGTTCACAGTGTGAACAAACGTGCACTGTCTCTATATTTTTCGCGTTTTTTTTTGTGCCTCTGAGTATAATTCAAAGTCAGTGTTTGTGTCTTCACTAAGAAAAGGGAATGAACCCAGCCTTCATCATGTTTCTATGTTCTTTTTGAAGAGTATTGTGAAAGTTAGCAGT
>JADBJO010006065.1:42500-50000 GCA_016801955.1 Conus betulinus
TGCTTTTTCAAAATAGTGCACACTGATATGTCAATAATTCAGGTCCCGTAGGATAAACGTGTATAAATTGATTTTATTGCTTTATCTCATCATTCGTGGACAGTACAACATGAAAATAAACGGTTCCAATTTTACGACCCTCTCTACCCCCCCCCCCCCCCCCCCCACACACACACACACACACACACACACACACCCCTCTCCTCTGTGTAACGACGTCCGGCGGTATTGGCGCCATTTCTCAGCATCTTACTAATGCACCTAATCTGGTACCCAGGGAACTTTCTAGTGGTTTCTGGGGACGCTGATTTCATCTGTGATATTGTTGGGTTGATCAGAAACCAAAGACCTATCAGTAATGCACATCAGTTCTAAGGTTAACTTTCACAGGCATGCAGTCTCAAGATTTCAACACACTAAATGCACACATGTCAGTTCAGATAGAAAAAAAGGTGAAACAAAGTCATATGATAAGACAATGAGACGAAGAATACAAATCAGTTTAAAACAAACAAGTCAAAAACTGTGGCATATATTAGGGACATGAAGCCACTGCAAAGTCACTGAAAACGGATGCATGCATCATATAACTGTGTTCACAGCGTTCTACTCTCAAGATGCCCACAACGTTTCCTGTACCCATCGTCTTCTGCATCAGGTCCATGCGCTTTGTTCGGGTTTGCACACTCCAATCCATAACATTTGCACAGAGGAGAGCATGGGGGACCATGCTTTGTATAGCTGCACGCATTTGTCACACATCCAGTTTTGCACGTCTTGCACCTGATCAGCTCAATCACTGCAAGTGGAGCTGGAAGATCGAGACCCCTCACGGGCATGTTCATACCATTTTCGACCGTCCACCCTTTCTCTTCAATAGGAGGATGTACAAGATGGTTGAGAGGGTACGATATATTACGCATGGCCACATAATTTGCACGTCTGATGTGTGGCAGCAAGGCAGACCGTGTAGGGGGCAACACCTCTCCTTCCAAGTCCTTGGAGCGGAAAGAGTTCCCATCTGAGTGCAGGCAAGGTTTTTGGACCTGCCCAGATGTACACCTGACATATAAACTGCTCCAATGCCTGGACTGGGCGGTGGGGTGGGGGTGGGGGTGGGAGGATAGCTCCCCATTCACCAGTTCCTCTGGAACATGCTGGCCATGGCCAAGCTGCATGAAACACAGAACAGCTGGATCATCCTCGTCGAGCCTCAGGTAAGCATCAACCCAGGCCTTCTTGCTTACACCAACAAACTTGACATCCAAGTCGGTGCCAGAGTAGTTGTGGAATCCAATCAGTCCCTGGCGTTTCTGACATTCAATTGCTTGGACACGTTCCATTACATCGATTCCCCCCCCCCCTTCCTGTCAAGAAATTCAGGCGTATCTGACTGTCCAGGTGACATGATGCAGCAAAGTGCAGAGGAAGGATAAGGACGTCAGCGTCGGGTGACCAGACGAAGACTTCTCTCCAAGCATCTTCAGACACAGCATCCGGGATTTGATGGGGAATCAGGATGTCATCTTCCTCACGCAAGTAATCTTCAAAGTTGAGCCCTTTGATCTTGTTGCCGTATACAGCGACCAGCTTCACAGCTGCAAAAGTAACCGAGCAGACCTTGAGCAAGCATACAAGTTAGATCTCTCTTTGTCTTGGACGCAGACAGAAATTCTCTGATAGACATTGCTGCTTCATTTTGGGTGGATTTCAAAAACCGTTGATGTTGCTGCTCTCTCTTCTATCTGGTCTTGTTTTTCAGCGATTCACCCAAGTATTGGTCAAAAATGATGCGACATTCTGTGTAGCCCAGCATCATGGACTCGATGCGCTTGATGAAAGCTTGCTGCATATCAGAGAGGTTCTTCATAGATGACGTTTTCCTCATCCTCTGGAGTACAACCATAGCATTAACAATGAGAACTTCAAGTATGCCGGGTCTGTGCCATGGGGAAGAGAGTCGTCTGATTTTGTGCCAAGGGACAGAGAGTCATCTGAAGGGGGCTTTACCTCTTTAATGCCATGCATGAGACTGGCCTTATCTGCAGGTACGTAAAGTGATCCATCAACTGCACAGAGGGAGCGTGGCACCACCGACATTTCAAAGTCCCCTATAGTGTCTTCCAGCTGTGGCACCAGCTGCGGTCTTCACTGCAGGATGATCGGGAATCTTCCAAGCAGTTAATACACCTCGCGCAACTTGATCACCTTTTGACCAACCAAAACCTGGTTTTCTCCATCAGCTTTGAGAAAGCTTCCAGCCTCATCTTCTTCAGTGAGTTCCACTCACTCACTTTTGAGGTATTAAGTAGTCTTTCCTGGACAAACTCCTGGAGCTGCTTTTATCTTTCTGTGCATAATGCAAAAATGTCTCCTTTGGTATTTTCTTGCACAAGAACTGACAAACCCAGGTTCTGCAGAGGGGTCTTATCTGCAAAGGGGCTACTGGCACAGTGCTTTTCGATTGGGTGGAGGAGTTTCAGCGCGTTTGTGACAATCCTAACAGCCATATCTCCATACAGCTGGTAGTGCTCGCATCGCGTGGAAGACTGGGAAAATCGGGGAAAGTCACTGAGAGGAAATGTTTCACCATGTGAGTGAGGCGAGGGGCTGTGGTGACGAGTCGATCAAGAGCTGTATCGTATTGACTGAGGCCAATAATCCTGCCATGACGCTTCAAATCTTTGATCTCTTGTTCCAGGGCGTGGTCAATGAACAGTGCAGTGAATGGGACTTTCGATTTTGCTACAACAAAATCTCCTGGCTTCAGCGCTTGCCATGTGGCTGGATCATCTTTTTTCCAAGGCATTCATCTGAGCTAGGTGGGCTGGTATGAGGTGGGCATAGTTCAGGAGGTCATGTGCAAAACAGTACTTGATGAGGTTCTCCAATGTAGCCAAGTAGCCATCAAAGTCACCAGCGCGGCAGAAACTGATGAGATGCAAGATACTTTCGACCTGCTCCAGGTACTGTGTTAGGAACTGGCACATCTCTCCATTCCCTTCACTGGCTTCTAGTGGTTTTAGATTCTCTGAGTACCAGGACCGAATGTCGTCATAAATATTTACCATGTCTGGGCTGCGTGCATGCAAGGGCTTTTTGAAGGCATCACATTGTGCATGAAGACGTTCAAGTGAAAGCAGGAGAAATGGAATCTAGTTTCATCAGTCATAATAGCAAGGCTCATCATCAAATGGAACTCCACTCCTCGCTTATAGGCTTTGCCAACGAAAACCCCACGCAATGAAAAAAAAGTGGAGAAGTTAGAAATATGGGTTAAGGTCCATAGGGTCGTCATTCTGGCACATCCCATACATACAGCATGCATGTGGAAATCAGTGATGTCCATTTTGGATTGACCTGAACATGTCACAGTTCAACTCAGCACCATTAAAAACCCCTAGAATGACTTCAAGGACATGGAAATAGATGAATTATAATAAAAACGTGACGCTTAAGGTCGGTGCCGTCACGGGTCGCCTCGGAAGGGGGTTCCCGAGAGGGGTACGTAGGTGGGAAAATTTGAACCTGTTGATTTCTAGGTACTATGGTCCATGACCAGCTAAATAAAGCAAAAAACTTGCTTTACACATTCCAGTCCTACGGGATTATACACGATTGTGCACTAAAAAGTGGTCTATAAGAACATATATTTAGATTTGAATAATTGAACAGAATCTGACTAAAACAAAACGTCTTTGAACTCAATACTCTTTGAACAAAATTTCGTATTCACAGACTTACAGGAGTCTGTAATCAGTAGAATCTTAAAATCCCAGCCACTGGAAGCTGGTTTCTTTCAACCCAGTTCATGCTTTGTTGCATGAAAATTTTAGTCTTTTCAGAAGTAATAGTTACCCAGCAATATTTGATCTATGTCTGGATTGGGTACGTTGCTGAAGCATATACAATCATATCTTACCAAAATTGGAAATGAAATGAGGCAGGGAACTTGTTTACTGTTTATTGTTTACATATCTTACCAGTTTTATTCAATGACAATATTTAGGCTCTGATAAAGTGTATGTGTCTCAAAAGAGACAGCCGTGTACGCAAAGGCAACCGAGATTGTATTCAAGGAAAGAGAACACAATGTACAGGCATTTGCGACTTGGAACTTTCCTCTCCATCAGGATTATGCTGGCTGCTATTGGTAAACGCTTTGAAGATGCAGGCCTGAGTGATCTATGCATTGAATCAGGGATGTTGGTCGGAGGGTCTGTGTCAGGTGTGTTTGAAGACAGGTTATACAAGAGAGGAGTCAGGGTGCGCAAGTGTGTGCTGGAAGTTCTTCTCCAAATGATTGGCAGTGCTTCCTTCCATGGATCAGAGACAACCGTCCTGATATGCTGCACTCTGTGAATGAACTCCAAAGCCTAGTAGAAACTTTCCATGGTGATGTCAGTCAAGCTGCGTCTGAGGCTCTGCTGGAGCACCCTGTGTTGACAGATGGTTTCCACTTGTGGGTTGACTTTCTGAATCACTTACGTCACAACAATGGGGACCTGTCTGCCTTCTGGATTATCTATGTAGACATCGTCCAAGATATTCTGTTAGGACTGCTTCGATCCTCCCGTGAGGGGGACTGGACCTGCATCTGCACGCCATTCGCCTGATGATCCCATGCTGTTTGGCATATGACAAGCTCAACTACGCAAGATACCTTCCTGCTTACTGTGCTCAAATGACCAATTTCTCAACTACTCACCCGGAAGTACACAAGGCATTCAAAGAGGGCAACTTTGCTGTTCAGCTCACACAATCCATTTCTTTTGGCCGCATACCAGTTGACCAAACGACTGAAGTGAATGTGAACAAAGACACCCAGACGACTGGAGGCACTACAAGGTTTAGTCTGAAACCTGGAGCTGTCATTAGTACTACCACACATCTGAGCACAGGAGCTCCTTTCAGACTAAACTTCAGACTATAGTTCAGCATAACATGCGTGGAACTGATCACCGTGATCTGCAGAAATCAAAACTTCAGAAAGATGAGGAGTTGGTCACGTCTGTTAAGGAAACCCTTGGCAACTGGACTAACCCTTTGAATGCAACCTCGAGTTGATGAATATCGCAACTGTTACTGCTGTATCAAAGGCTGTTGCTGAGGATCTCAAGGATGCAAACTCCAAAGGAGAACCTGCTTATGCTGCTTTCAAAAGAGAAAGGCTGCACATCGTCTTTGATACCTACAGAAGGCTTTCCATCAAGTACAACGAAAGAACAAACAGGGGTGCAACAGCTGGACTGCAGATGCAGAACATTGCGCCTGGTCAGAGGATTAAGCAGTAGCGTAAACTCCTTGCACAAAGAGCAAGAAGGTTGGTTTGACCAAGTTTCTGGTCCAAGAGTGGACGGGCAGAAAGTATTGTGAAAGACTTGAGCACCTTCATAAAGTTGTCTTTGTCACTTGTGAGGAAGTGCTTCTGTCTGTCAGCTGTCACATGTCGTTAGGTACCTGAGCTCCAGTGTGCCCAGGGAGAAGGTAGATGTCTTCCTCTTCATGCCTCTCACGCTGCTCAAGATGACTATTAGGCTGTTGTGATCAGTTCCTGGGACACAAACGTTCTAGACTCGAACATAGCTTCCTGTAGAGCTATCAAAACACCGCTGTACCAGAAGAGTGGAACGGACACCCGTATGCAACTGATAGACGTTGGGAAAATTGCACCTTCTCTTGAACCTTCTGTTTGCACTGCCCTTCCTGGAATGCATGTTCACAGTGGGTGGAGAATTGAAACTGAGGATGGCAAAGATATTCTTTCGGTGGATTAGATGAGCGTCAACAAATACCAGATGTTGGTCTAGAACTGCTGCCTTGCACCTGTCCCAAAGAATGCACCATGAAAAAAAATGTGTCTGCTTTATGAATGGCCTCAAATGAACGGTCATGTGTAGAGTGAAAGACTGTAAAAGCCAGCCCTGTAATGAAGACGTTGTCGATATGGCAGTGAGCCTTGCTGGCGACAGTGATGATCTGTGACCAGTTTGTCCTGGAAAGGGAGTAGAAAGGTTTGAAAGTCATTTCTGTGTTTCACCGGATGTGTGTTTGTTACGGAAATAATCACTCGCTCAAAGTGAGCTCAATTTCAGTGAAAGGGGTGAAATGATGAGTCTGATCCTTATGATGAAGTGTGATTTATGTGATTTTTTAAAATGAATTTTGTCCCTAAAAGCACCATGGTATCTACTGTACACGTCTTTTTTAAGATTCCATGCAATTTTAACCGATTTAACTGCTTTGATACAAACGGATTAGTGCCAGCACTCAGAAATCTGTGGGAATGACGGTGGCCTTAAACAATATGTGAAAACACAGGGAAAGCTGTGTCCCCCAAATTGGTATCATACATTTCTGAAGTCTAGAGACATGGACCATCTCACAGATAACTATAAATGAGAATTTGCCCACCTTTATGATACCGATGACCTCCATTTAGAGGATTTGGCTCATCGGCTATGCCTGTCATAGTCCAGCCGTGGCCTTTTCTTTATATTCAACACACTGACTCTCCCACTGTCTTTAACAACGACAATAGCAGCAGCAGCAGCAACAACAACAACAGCACCAACAAAACACACAAAGTATGACGCATGCATCCTAACAAAGCCTCCACTATAACGCTACTAGCCAGTGTGTCCTCCGAGACAACTGACCATCCTAAGGTGATAAGCCAGTCATCTTAAGTATTTGTTCACACCTTTCAATGTGGGAAAGTTTATCACTTTCCATGACTAGCAGGATCGGAGGAGACAGTGGGTGGGGGGCAAGGCACACAAGGATAAACAAGACTTCAGTATTCTCCTTTTTCTCTATAGCTTGCTCAAGAAATTGGTGTTTTGTTGTCAACATATTCGTTTTATTACCAACACATGTCAAAGGACCAAGAAGCTGGGCACAGTTCTTGACATGCAGAGAGAGAGAGAGAGAGAGAGAGAGAGAGAGAGAGAGAGAGAGAGACAGACAGACAGACAGACAGACAGACAGACAGACAGACAGACAGACAGACAGACAGGAAACTAAGGTCAGGTAATGTTGCTTATCGCTCAGCTGATAGCAAAGGGCTATATCAGGGCTGTCACCACGTTGAAGTCAACTCACTAATTGCTTAAGAAAAACTCACCCATACAACCCTTTAAAGTACATTTCTGAAAGCACACCGGAAATTTCGTTTAAAATCATCATATGTAACTGTTTGATCAGATGCAAGTGTTGATTTCTTAAAAAAAGGTTAAAGATCATGTCAGGTGGGACACCTCGGAACAAGGTTTCATGGATGGAGTCTGCTGTAAAATGTTCCTGCCTCACATTATGGAAGTCCCAAAGTGGAGAGAGAGAGAGAGAGAGAGAGAGAGAGAGAGAGAGAGAGAGAGAGAGAGAGAGACAGAGACAGAGACAGAGAGAGAGAGAGAGAGTGGTGTGTGTTAGACAGTCTCCCTTCAGCAAAAGTACTGTACAGACCTCGTCACTGATATAATTGTTCATAACAAATCCTGC
>JADBJO010006065.1:60000-75000 GCA_016801955.1 Conus betulinus
ATACATTCAACAATAAACCCTCTACAATATTCAAAGTTACTGTTATACAAACATATTCAATAAAATGCCTTTCAATGAGCCCGTCTTTCAATAGTCAGCCCACTAGCATCAGACAAACGTTGTTTAAGTATGATGTGGAAGACGTTCGGTTGTAACTGATGATATAATACATATGTTTTCGAATCTGCAGTTGTGCAACGAGCAATTAAACACCCGACATCCAGTTTCGTTCTTGTGCACAATGACTGTGGCATGATTTGCCTCACTTCTTGTACTGCATGTTGAGGATGGCATTAAATGTCTCTTGGAAGCAGCACATGACTAACGATGAGCTATATGGACACCTCCCTAAAGTTAGTGACGAGATAAGAACTTGGATGCTTTGCCTAGCCGGTCACTGTATACGACATCCAGAGGAGGTTGCTTCACAACTTGTACTGTGGCAGCCAACTGGGGGGGAGGGGGGTGTGGGGGGGGGGGGGGGGGAGTGAGCAAAGGAAGGAAGACAACACACTTCATTGGTCTTCTTAAAAGGGGACACTGGCCTCCAAAACATCGATGAGATCAAGGCAGCTATGTTGGACAGGAGCAAGTGGAAGGAGTAGAACACAGAGGCTGGATTGGGAGATCGGCCAAAACTGAACTGAACTGGTACTGTTGCTGCTTGCACAAAGTATGAGGCGGCACCACAGAGGAGTACAACAATCAACACTGTGTTTCATACACAGTATGTAGGGACAGGTTCCAGGATTTAATGTCGTAAGTGACATTCAGAGTATGATTCTCTCTCTCTCTCTCTCTCTCTCTCTCTCTCTCTCTCTCTCTCTCTCTCTCTCTCTCTCTCGTAACATTCTTTTTGCAGTGTTTGTGTGTGTGTGTGTGTGTGTGTGTGTGTGTGTGTGTGTGTGAGCGCACGTGTGTGTGTGTGTGTGTGTGTGTGTGTGTGTGTGTGTGTGTGTGTGTGTGTGTGTGTGCTTGCGTGAGTGCGCGTGAGTGGTGCGAGTGTGCGTGTGTGCGTACGTCCATGCGTACATGCGTGCCTGCGTGTGTGTGTGTGTGTGTGTGTGTGTGTGTGTGTGTGGTGTGTGTGTGTGTGTGTGTGTGTGTGTGTGCGTGCGTGCGTGCGTGTATGTGTGTGTGTGTGTGTGTATGTGTGTGTGTGCGTGCGTGAGTAGTATGTGTGTGTGTGTGTGTGTGTGTGTGTGTGTGTGTGTGTGTGTGTGTGTATGTATGTGTGTGTATATGTGTGTGTGTTTGTGTGTGTGTGTGTGTGTGTGTGTGTGTGTGTGTGTGTGTGTGTGTGTGTGTGTGTGATTTTCATTGCTCGTGGAAATGTGCAATATTTCATGTTACCTATCAGTCTTTAGCTGATGATTTGTGTATTGTATTCATACGGACCCATCAGTTGTCAGCCATATGATTTATGTAAAAAATTTGGTATCGATGTGAGAGAGAGAGAGAGAGAGAGAGAGAGAGAGAGAGAGAGAGAGAGAGAGAGAAAGAGAGAGAGGGAGGGGGAAGAGAGGGGCAGACAAACAGACAGACAAACAGACAAACATACAGTTAGAGCAAAGGATATAGTTTCAGAGGGTACCGAGATCGAGGGTGGCAGTGGTGGTGGCGAATGAAAGATAGTAAGGGTAAGAGGTAGTGTGGGGCTGTGTGCAGCATGGGAAATTGAGGAGGATTCCCTACATAAAGCGACATAATCATTCTGAAAATGAAAATCAAACAGAAAGAGAAAGAGAATACTCCAGAAAGAAAGCGATGCGGACATCCAAGCTTGTTGCGTTCAACAAATATTTGCTGCAACAATGGCTACAGCGTGAGTTAAAAACAAACTTGACTGTGATCAAACAAACATAATTCTTCTTAAATATGACATGATAACAATAACACTAATCGGGCTCAAGGTCTGAAATCTAACGCGGTGAATATGGTTTCATCTGTTCAAAACTTATTTGGGGATCTTGTCGCCACATACACTACTCATATTACAACGTAAGTAAGTTTTAAAATGTATTATACGTGAGTTTGAACGACATTCTTGTAAATAACATGTTTTGACGAATCATTTTCTTTCTGACAAAAAGTAACGTTCTTGGTATTTCTATGTCTATTAATTTCTTGATCAAGACTACTCAGTTTTTTGCTCGCATGTCGCTAAGATTAAAAAGAGAGTGTTTAAAAATCAATCAAACAAACAAAAAAAAACAAAGCAGCATCCTTCATGTGATATATATATATATATATATATATATATATATATATATATATATATATATATATATATATCAAGAATACCACTAAAATGCCTAATAAAATTCTTAAAGTGCTCAACCCCTTGGGGAGCAACATTTGTCAAAAATAGGATGGTAAAAGGAAGTTTTAAAATCAACAGATCTGTTTCGAACGCTGGCTCTCCTCAGGATGGTTTAGGGTCGCCTACTGCCGGTGTTATATGGCCTAATGTCACTATTTGCACGTGCGGATTGGCTGCACGTGTTGTTCGGTTTTCAGGTTGTTTATAGTTCAGGGTGCGTTTGCTTCGATGATGCTTTTTACCTTTTTGTTTGTTTCGATGGTGATTTTTAAGTTATGGTTTTGGATAGCATAAAAAAAACAACTCGGAAAGCAAGTCGGACTGTACAGAGACGACGGCGACGCTGCACTAAACAACAATCCAAGAACCATCGAAAAACAAGAAAAAAAGAACTATGCAAAAATTTTCCAAAACCATAACTTAAAAATCACCATCGAAGCAAACATAAAAGGTAGTGAACTACTTAGACATAACACTTTGACCTCAACAACCACATATATAAACCATACAAGAATACCTAATGACACACCCATTTATGTAAACATCAATAGCAACCACCCACCATCTATACTAAAAACCATACCCAATGGCATAAACAAGAGATTATCTAATCTGTCACATAATGAAAGAGTATTCAACAACGCAGCAGCAGAATACCAAGAGGCATTGCAAAAAAGTGGTTACAGCTACAAACTACAATACAACCCAGATAACAACATGAACAAAAAAAAAAAAGCAGGAAAAGGAAAATCACATGGTACAACCCTCCATATGATGGACGAGTAAAAAACAAACGTAGGGAAAGAATTTTTTTCAAAATTTTGACAGCATCCTTCCCAAAAGAACACAAATTGTCCAAAATATTCAACAAGAACACCATCAAACTATCATATTCATGCATGCCTAACCTTAAAAAATATAATTGATTCATCCAACAAAATGAAAAGCAACACAGCAAAGAAGGGTGAAGAAAGGAAATCCTGCAATTGTACTAAAAAAGAACAGTGTCCCTTAAGCAACAAATGCCTCTATAACAACATTGTATACCAAGCCACTGTGACATCAGAAAATGAAAAAGAAACATACATAGGGATCACTGAAAATCACTTCAAAACCAGATATGCAAACCATAAACAGTCATTCAACAAAGAAAAATACAAAAACCAAACAGAACTGAGCAAATATATTTGGAGACTTAAAGACAAAAAAAATAAACTATAACATATCCTGGAAAATCATAAAAAGGGCATCACCATACAATAACATTTCAAAAAGATCAACCTATGTTCAACAGAAAAAATGGTTAATACTATGCAAACCATACTTAGCAACCCTAAATACTAAAGTAGAAATAGTAAACAACTGCAGGCACAAATGGAAATCGTTGTCAGCAAACGCACCCTGAACTGTAAACAACCTGAAAAACCGAACAACACGTGCAGCCAATCCGCACGTGCAAACAGTGACATTAGGCCATATAACACCGGCAGTAGGCGACCCAAAACCATCCTGAGGAGAGCCAGCGCTCGAAACAGATCTGTTGATTTTAAAACTTCCTTTTACCATCCTATTTTTAACAGATGTTGCTCCCCAAGGGGTTGAGCACTTTAAAATTTTATTAGGCATTTTAGTGGTATTCTTGATAATAGCTCCTCACGTTGAGCACTGTGGCCTGATGAATTTAAAAATGGAGGAGATCAATTTTAGACAATCAACAAAAAATATACCATTCTCCAACCCGCAATTCTACTTAAAAAGATTAATAGAGCAAACTGAAAAATTCGACGAAACATGAGATGGGAAAAAGCGTTTTTCTTCTGAACCCGAATGCAAAAAAAGAGACAAAAAACACATATGGCTTCAAATCATGGCGATCTCCACCGGCCATAGATGAAATGAAATCTTTCGAGGATAAAATGAAAAGAATGATAGCCAACATAGAATTAAAAAAATCAAACAACGATTTCCAAACATCATTAAAAAATGAAATAAAACAAATACAAAATGACAAAAAAATATTCGTGAAGGCTGACAAAACCAGTAATTACTACAAAACTGATGTCCATGTGGTATGCTGTGAAGAATGGCTGACCGAAGGAAATGACAGAGGGGATTATGGGAGAGGAAAGGGGGGGGGGGGGGGGTTGTTGTTGCGTGAAGGGAGGGTGATGAGTGAGGCGATGGTGTTGTGTGCTCAGTTAGGGTGGGTGGTGTGGTATATGTGACGGTTGTGGTTGAGGTGGATTGATAATGATGTAGGGGGGGGGGGGGGGGGGGGGGGGGGGGATATATATATACATATATATATATAATACACACACACATACATATACATATATATAAATAATGTACACACATATATATATATATATATATATATATATATATATATATATATATATATATACACACATATATATATATATATATATATATATATATATATATATATATATACACACACACACACACATACATACACATACATATGCATACATGTGTACCTATACATACATACACACACACACACACACACATACATACACATATACATGAATCATACATACATATATATAAGTAATGATTTGGCAAAAGATTAGAAATTGAGAAAAAAAAAAAAATTGAAGATGAAATAATGGGAAAATGTATATCATAAATATGAAAACCCCTTCACTAGCTGCATGAGGAAACTATCGCAATCCCTCCCGAAGACAGATCTATATGTGTCGCCTGCTCCGAGGCCTTTCGTCCGCGATCGGACTCATCAGGGAGACACGGCTGATTGTGTCTGTGCTCTTGGCGTCAGATAGAGACACACCACAGTCCATAATTCTGTGGTGTTCCGACCGCCAAGGGTTCGAAAAAAAAGAATGCAACAGCACCCCCAAAGCAGCCAGCGAAAGGTAGTAGAATTAAACAAAACGAAAGTTTGGAGAGGAAAAAAGTTGTTGAAAACTAAAAACATTACGCAAACAGTATAAAATGTAAGGGACAATCTTTGAGCCTATGCTTGAGGATCCATTTAAGGATGCAAGGGAGATCAAAAGATACGGAACAGTCTGAGTGGTCAGCTCTGCTGTTCAATAACCCAAGCATTGTCAGCGGCTAAGAATTGTGCAGAACAACCTTTCCTTGGATCTCGTAAGAGATGCAATCACCCACTGATTGACCAAACAGTATAATGCTGAACAATTAAGTAGTGGGGGAAAACAAGTGCAGGTTAACAAGGCAAAGATTAGAAATTGAGAGAAAAAAAAAAAAATTGAAGATGAAATAAATGGGGAAAATGTATATCATAAATATGAAAACCCCTTCACTAGCTGCATGAGGAAACTATCGCAATCCCTCCCGAAGACAGATCTATATGTGTCGCCTGCTCGAGGCCTTTCGTCCGCTGGATCGGACTCATCAGGGAGACACGGCTGATTGTGTCTGTGCTCTTGGCGTCAGATAGAGACACACCACAGTCCATAATTCTGTGGTGTTCCGACCGCCAAGGGTTCGAAAAAGAATGCAACAGCACCACACAGTATTCATCACATTCGACATAGTAGACTTCTACCCATCCATAGATGAAGAGCTACTCACTAAAGCTCTGAAATTTGCTAATAAAAACACACAGACATAACAGGGTCAGAAATGGAAATCATTCTTCACACCAAGAAAACTTTACTCTACAGCAGAAATGAAACATGGATCAAGAAAAACGAATAAAAACTCAACATTTGATGTGACCATGGGATCGTACGACGGTGCCGAAACATGCGAACTGGTCGGACTGTTTATGCTATCCAACAACATCAAAAAAACAACTCGAAAGCAAGTCGGACTGTACAGAGACGACGGCCTCGCCGCGCTAAACAACAATCCAAGAACCATCGAAAACAAGAAAAAAGAACTATGCAAAAATTTTCCAAAACCATAACTTAAAAATCACCATCGAAGCAAACAAAAAGGTAGTGAACTACTTAGACATAACACTTGACCTCAACAACCACATATATAAACCATACAAGAAACCTAATGACACACCCATTTATGTAAACATCAATAGCAACCACCACCATCTATACTAAAAACCATACCAATGGCATAAACAAGAGATTATCTAATCTGTCACATAATGAAAGAGTATTCAACAACGCAGCAGCAGAATACCAAGAGGCATTGCAAAAAAGTGGTTACAGCTACAAACTACAATACAACCCAGATAACAACATGAACAAAAAACAAAAAAGCAGGAAAAAGGAAAATCAAATCACATGGTACAACCCTCCATATGATGGACGAGTAAAAACAAACGTAGGGAAAGAATTTTTCAAAATTTTGACAGCATCTTCCCAAAAGAACACAAATTGTCCCAAATATTCAACAAGAACACCATCAAACTATCATATTCATGCATGCCTAACCTTAAAAACATAATTGATTCATCCAACAAAATGAAAAGCAACACAGCAAAAAGAAGGGTGAAGAAAGGAATCCTGCAATTGTACTAAAAAAGAACAGTGTCCCTTAAGCAACACAAATGCCTCTATAACAACATTGTATACCAAGCCACTGTGACATCAGAAAATGAAAAAGAAACATACATAGGGATCACTGAAAATCACTTCAAAACCAGGTATGCAAACCATAAACAGTCATTCAACAAAGAAAAATACAAAAACCAAACAGAACTGAGCAAAATATATTGGAGACTTAAAGACAAAAAAAATAAACATATCCTGGAAAATCATAAAAAGGGCATCACCATACAATAAACATTTCAAAAAGATGCAACCTATGTTCAACAGAAAAAAAATGTTAATACTATGCAAACCATACTTAGCAACCCTAAATACTAAAGTAGAAATAGTAAACAACTGCAGGCACAAATGGAAATCGTTGTCAGCAAACGCACCCTGAACTATAAACAACCTAAAAAACCGAACAACACGTGCAGCCAATCCACACGTGCAAAAAGTGACATTAGGCCTCTGAACTAGGAAAAGTAAGCAAACTGGTTTTAGAGAAGATAGTGGGCAGACACCAGATCAAAGTTTGAACTAAATCTTTGGAAAAGCACAAACGAGGTAGTGAAATGGTTCCAAGGATTGAGTAAACAAAACAAAACAACCTTCATTGTATTCGACATCGTAGACTTTTATCCGTCTATCATCAATGAAGAACTGCTCAGAAAAGCATTAGCATTCGCTACCAAACACACTAAAATAACAGATTCAGAAATGGAAATCATATTCCATGCAAAGAAGACTTCACTGTACAGCAAAAAAAGCCTTATGTAAGAAAACTAACTTCAATTCTACTTTTGACGTCACAATGAGCTCATACGACGGTGCAGAAACCTGTGAAACAGTGGGCCTGCTGTTACTATCTGAAATGCAGAAGATACTTGGACACAGAGTTGGATTATACAGAGATGATGGATTAACAGCATTGGACAAAACACCTTGGGAAGTAGAACATAAAAAGAAAGTCTATGTAAGTTATTTCAAAATCACAACTTGAAAATTACAGCAGAAGCCAACAAGAAAGTAGTTAACTATTTGGATGTTACACTGGATTTGAATAAAAACCAATATAACCATACAAAAAACCTAATGACACAACATTATATGTAAATTCTATGAGTAACCATCTGCCAGCAATCAAGAAAACCATACTGCAAGGGATAAATAAAAGGTTATCCAGTCTTTCCTGTAATGCTGAAGTATTGAATGATGCAGCAGCAGATTACCAAGAAGCACTGTTGAAAAGTGGATATAGTTACAAATTGAAATATGAATCTGAGAGCAGCACTGGAAGCAGGAAGAAGAATAGAAAGAGAGAAAAATAACTTGGTACAACCCACCATATGATGGCAGGGTAAAAACCAATATTGGCAAAGAATTCTTCAAGATACTAAAAGAGTCGTTCCATAAAGATCACAAACTCTTTAAAAATATTCAATAGGAACACTATCAAACTATCTTACTCATGTATGCCAAACTTTAAGAAAATAATTGACACATCTAACAGAAAGGAAAACCAATACTAAGAATGAGGGTGACAAACGTAAAACTTGCAATTGCGCTACCAAGGAGCAGTGCCCTCTGAACAATCAGTGCCTCTCTGACAACATTGTATACCAAGCTACTGTGACAGCAGATAGTAGTAAAGAGACATATATAGGGATTACTGAAAATACATTCAAAACTAGGTATGCCAACCATAAGCAATCGTTCAAATATGAAAAATACAGAAACCAAACGGAATTAAGTAGTAAACACGTATGATATCTTAAGACAACAAAAACATAGACTTTAATATAGCATGGAAAATAGTCAGAAGAGCAGCAGCGTATAACAACAGCACCAAGAGATGCAGCTTATGCACAACAGAAAAATGGATAATCTTGTGTAAGCCCGGTATGGCAACACTAAACACAAGAGTTGAAATGACAGACAGTTGCAGGCATAAAAGGAAATTTTTGTCAGCAAATATAAAATAGCAACCCTAACAGAGCCCCTCACGCAGCACAATTAGCAAAGAAGATTTCACAACCCTGGTAGAGCCCCCCCCCCCCCCCCCCCCCCTTGCACAACACGTGCAACACAATTCTTTCTTCCTTTCCCTGAATACAATTCACAACTCCTATACATATTGAGGCCTACAGCAAGGGATGGTATACAATTTGTAATCCCGGGTTTAAGTTTTACTTTTATCATCATTATATAGATATATATATATCTATAATCTGAGACATAAGAGCAAGCTTTGTTTATAATTCAATATATATATATATATATATATATATATATATATATATATATATATATATATATATATTGATGATAAAGTAAAACTTAAACAAACCTGAAATTAACCAAAAGTGGTATTAGAAATAAAGGAATCGGAAGATACTGGGAAGGATTCCGATCTGTTGTTATAACAGTAAGCGCAAAAAGTAAGCAGATCTGTACTAAGGTTCGATCTTTTCAAAGAATATTGCTGAGCAGTGAGTCAACTGTTTAGGTTATATTCATCGACATGAAACGTGACGGACGAAGAGAGTGTCGGTTTTTTTTTTGTTTGTTTTGTGTGTGTGTGTGTGTGAGTGTGTGTGTGTGTGTGTGTGTGTGTGTGTGTGTGTGTGTGTGTGTGCGTTTCCTAAGTCCATATAATTCGTATTAAATTTGGCAGTGCTGAGTTCCAATGTGGGTATTTTATGGCTTTACATAAACGAGAACTAAACATGTGTGTGTGTGTGTGTGTGTGTGTGTGTGTGTGTGTGTGTGTGTCCATGAAGCATTATTTTGTCATGCCTTTGTACATAGTTTCCTGTAAAAGAAACATGGTCTAAACAGAACTTGCCACGCATTGGCACAGAGTTACCCTGTTCAGCAATAAGACATTCCATACAATCCATTCATAGTCTTAAGACTTCGAAACTAGGTGCTGCTTACCTTTCTTCTGGATCAGTCAGTGAAACTTGACACAGGATGTCAGAGGTACTGAGGGGGCGGGGTGGGGGGGGGGATGATAAATATGTATCTCTCTGGAATACACTGGTTTCACATTTTTACACAGTGTGATGGACTGTTTTCATTGTTATAGCCCATGATGGGTCTGTCTATTGGGTCTTGTCCTGTCCTTTCAGATATACAGTTACATTATGTTCCTGGCATCTGTCTGATTAAAAAAAAATGCCAGGGGAACATGATAACAATTTGAAGTGGGATGGAGACTGAGTCATGCTCTTTGAATGGAGACATGGACTTCTCAACACCAGCAATATGAGAGTGGGGGCAGTTTAGATCAAACACATCTGCCTCTCAGATCTCAGAGGTTCTAACGCCTTTGAAATGGCGATGTGATGTTACATGACCTTCCACATGTGTCATATGTACGAGAGAAAGTGACGAGTTCTGACCTTCTGAAGTTCCTGAATATGGCAGCAGTACGCGTAACTTCCCCACCAGTAAGAAGGGAGACGTGAGGAGATCGACTGAAGTGTGGCTGTCAGTGGAATCCATGTGAATAACAGACAGAAAGGATTGTGTGGTGTAGTGTGACCACTCCCTCTGTGATGGAGGGTCGAGTGGAGGAAGGAAAGTGGGGGTGGTGTTGATTTATGTTGCACTGCGTTTCAGCCACGTCACGCTTCTACACGGTGTTCCAAGGTGAGTGGTCCTTGTCTGTCCTTCCAGGTGGCCCATGCCGTACAATCTGTGTGATAGCATTTGTGTTAGCTGAAGACAAAGACTGACAGACAGGCTGTAGGATGGGAGCAAGATGAAGGACGGGGAGGAGAGGTGAAGATCAGCGTTGCAAAAAATTGTAAAAGCTGATGAGCAAACAATTCCTCCCCCCTCTCTCTCTCTCTCTCTCTCTCTCTCTCTCTCTCTCTCTCTCTCTCTCTCTCTCTCTCAGTACATCCCAGTGGGGTTCCACCAGAAGAGTGATGGCATGGCTCCATCTGCTTGTTCAAGAACAGGTTCCAGACAGCCTTTGGACAACAGGTCAGACATATTTGCTGACGCGCTTACTTCAACTGGAATCATTTTGGTAAAAAAACACACAGGAAACACATATTCATAGAGACTATAATTACTAAGATACAGCCAGAGGTGCCTGTGCCAGTTTTTCCTCTAGCATCGAGATCATGTAACATGTTATAAGCTTTGCGTGGTAATATGTGCTCCTGCATGTAAAGTAAACTCAGCCAATAACGGATACATTTAACTGCTGACTATATGTGCAGGGGGAATCTATTAGTCTCACCATAGATAAGATCATTAGGCATTTGCCTGTCTACACCAAAAAACCTTTTTTTTTAATGAGAACAGGTGTTCAGATTCACAATATATGGCAGCATTGTCTAATTCCCACAATTCAGACCCATTGTACAATTGGTTGAATTTGACTATCAAACAACTTGATACAAAAATACAAAGACGTATCATTGAGGATGTACAGCTTTTTCATGATACTAAGCAGCACATTATTGGCCCTGCTTGCAAGATCCTTGCATGCACTAACAAAATTCAGACATGCAGAGAAAAACATACCCAAATACTTATTAACATTCACAACAGGCATGGGAATGCAATCACAGAACTACCTTTCTCTTGCACGCAAATAACCATCGAAATGCAATAATATTACTTTTGGACAAATTAACTTAAGCTGGAGAGAAGCAGCTGCGCGATGTAGACTGTTCGGTTGAATCTGTAAACCAACAACGGTCTCTGATATCAAAACCACATCATCAACTAATAAAAGAATAAACAACTCAAAAGCATCCAAAGTCAGCAGAGCTCCATGTTTTCCATTTTTATCACTTCAATTGCTAACTCATTGATAAAGAGGGAACATAGAACAGGACTACAAGCATCACCTTGCTTAAGCCCAGTTGTACAGTTAATGTAATCTGTCAGTTTATCCCCACAACGAACTCTAGCCCTAACCACCTCATACATGCTTCTGATACATCTATAAGTTTACCCTTAACTCTCTCTCTCTCTCTCTCTCCCCCCCCTCTCTCTCTCTCTCTCTCTCTCTCTCTCTCTCTCTCTCTCTCTCTTTCTCTTTTGTTGCCTCATTAGCCTCATTCATTGGTGGTCTCAAGATGGCTGGAAAAAGTATGTTAAAGACGTTCAGGGTAGGTAGTTTCAGACAAAAGCCATGGTTTGAACGAGAATGTGCAGAAAAAAGACGTGAAGTACGTAGAGCTTTACGAACATTTCGCACAGTTTGCGACAGTATTGTAAAAGATGATGTTGACAATGATAGCAAAAAGCTACACAATGATATATTACAGATATATGTATGTGATTTCAAGGAGACAGTATAAAAAAAAATCTGATTAACGTTAAAAGGTCCGAACATAAACACTCAATTCTAGATACCATTGTGAATAGTCGTGGCGATCCTAAACGTTTCTGGGGAACTGTTAAATCTGTTCTTATATCTAAAGGGTTAAAACATAATTCGATCACGTCTTATGAATAATTTGATCATTTCAAGATGTTTTTAATAGTAATCTATCTAACGATACTGATTTACCAGATTTTTGAAGAAACTGTTTCAAACTAACTTGCCTGTAGGCACAAACTTGGACTGTGCTCCACTAGACAGAGCGATAGAGCAATGGGAAATTGAGGATGCTATAAAAGCTTTGAAATATGGAAAGGCATCTGGTTCCGATCGATTAAGTGGTGAATTTTATAAAAAAAAAAAAAAAATCTCTTCTCAAGAAGTCATTCTATTTTTAGTTCAATACTTCAATAAACTGTTTGATTCTGGTAGTTTTCCTAAAAGTTGGTCTCAGTCTATTATTTTACCTGTGTATGAAAAGGGTGATCCTGATTGTCCTGACAATTACAGGGGGTATTTCCTTGCTAGATATTGGAGGCAAGTTGTACAGTTATATCCTTAATAAAAGACTTACTGAATGGGTCGAAGATAATGATTTAATTGATTCATCTCAAGCTGGTTTTAGACGAAATCATAGTACAGTTGATCACATTTTTATCCTTCTGGCACTAATTCAAAGTTACTCAATCGGAGCAAGCTATACGTTGCCTTTATTGATTTCAAAAAGGCCTTCGATTTAGTTAACAGGCAGTACCTTTGGAGGATATTAAAGAAGAAAGGGAATCGAGGTAAAATGTACAAAGCTGTCAAAGGCATGTATGAAACTGTCAAAGCTAGTGTAAAAGTGAACAACCAGTGCACTGAACCATTCTTCAGTCCTCGTGGCCTGAGACAAGGAGACAACTGCACTCCAGTTTTATTCTCGCTATTTATTAATGAACTTGCAATTGATGATGTAACTCGAAATGGTAAACATGGTGTAAAGCTGTCCCCCAGATTTAATGGAAATTTTGATGCTACTGTTTGGTGATGATGTTCTGTTACTATCTTTCTCGGTTATTGCTCTGCAACGACAGCTGAATATTTTGAGGGATGCCTCGCATAGAATGAATTTGTCAGTTAGTTTAGATAAAACTAAAGTGGTCGTCTTTCGCAAAGGCGGTTACATTGCAGCGAGAGAAAAAATGGTTCTTTGGTAGCAATAGGCTAGAAGTGGTTAATCAGTATAAATACCTTGGTATCATTTTTTCTCCTTCCCTCTCTTTCTCCTACGCTATGGAAGATAGAGCTGCGAAAGCAAAGAGAGGAGTTGTATGTATCTTAAAACTGCTGCTGTGGTCCCCTCGGTAAAAAGCATCCAAAAGTGTTCTTTAAATCATTTGATTGTCAAATCCTACCAATGCTAACTTACGGCTCTGAAGTTTGGGGATTGATTGCAAATCAGAATTGATTGAAAAAGTACACCTCTTTGCGTTGAAAAGATTGTTAAATGTTAGCGTTAAGACACCTAATGTCCTCGTCTATGGTGAATGTGGTAGATATCTTCTTTATGTTCATACTTTAACAAGATGTGTTAAATATTGGTTGAAACTTTTGAGAATGTCTGATGAGCGTCTGCCTTTAAAATATTATAAAATGCTGTTAGCCTTCATTATAAAAATCAGAACAATTGGGTTTCTGCCGTATGCTTTACTTTATACAAATATGGATTCGGACATGTATGGGAACACCAAGGTGTTCAAAATATTCATCTTTTTCTCAGAGAATTCAAGCAAAGGCTAATCGATTGTTTCATTCAAGGATGGGAGGCTCAGTTGAGAGATAAAAGTCGGTGTACATTTTTATGCATCTTTCAAACCATCGTTTGGTACATCTCAATACTTATTCGACCTAAAACAGTGTGTACTGAAAAAAGACCTTAATCAGATTTAGACTAGGTGTTTCAGCATTACGAACGCATCGGTACCGATACTCTAATAATGTCTCCCCTAACTGCCCATTTTGTGAGAGTGTCCCAGAAAGTGAACTTCATTTTATATGCGTCTGTCCCAAATACTCAAATGTTAGAGAAAATACATTCCCTGTAAGTATTACAATTACCCTTCTTCTTTCAGGTTATCGTTACTGATGTGTGACACTAATGTATGTGCAGACTGGCAGCATATCTAACTGATGCATTTAAAATCCGTTATCTTGCTATTTCGTCTACAGGTTAGTATGGATGTTAATCATATTCATTTTCAATGTAGTATCCTGACATGATTTCCCTTTGTACCCCCTCCCCTTGACATGGGCAGGAGAAATAAATCCAGTCTCCACCACGTTTATATGTTCTTTTCGAACAGTATACTGAAAGTAAGCAATACAATGGAAAACATAACCCAATTCCAACGGGATAATCAATTCACACTTCTTGTAGAGACATTCAAGCTGATCATGGAAATAGGCAAGACTATCGTTCTTCCGTTTGGGATGTTTGGGAGTGTAATGATAATTCTGATTATGGTTCGTCTCTCTCTCTCTCTCTCTCTCTCTCTCTCTCTCTCTCTCTCTCTCTCTCTCTCTCTCTCATAAAATACGTGATATATCTGCCTTCCATGTATTTTGCCATAAGGAAGTGGTCCACATGGTATTTGAAAGATCATTGTCTCAACATGTAGTAACGCACAAATCTGAAAAATGAAACAGCTGCAACAGATGATGGTCTGGTTTTGCTTTTCAGTTTTGGCTGTCTTGCCATCGACGCGTCTGTCTACATGTCTTTTATTGTGACAATAATGACAATTCATAGTCAGTGTTTGCGCCTTAACTAAGAA
>JADBJO010006065.1:80000-87500 GCA_016801955.1 Conus betulinus
AACGAACAGTGCAGAATTTCTAAGCGTGCAAATGTCGTGCAGATCTATGTAATCTGTTTACATCAATTTTCGTTCTTATTTTGGAATCACGTTTTGAAAATCATTTTTGTTAAAGTAGTAAACAGTCTAAGAAGAAACGAGCTTGATTATTGCCCATGCATGTGGATACGCACGTGTGTGTGTGTGTGTGTGTGTGTGTGTGTGTGTGTGTGTGTGTGTGTGTGTGTGTGTGTGTGTGTGTGCGTGCGTGCGTGCGTACGTACGTGCGTGCGTGCGTGTGTGTGTGTGGGGGGGTGGGGTGGGCGGGCAGGTGTGTGGGTGTGGGTGGGTGGTTGGGTGTGGGTGTGTGGGTGTGTGTGAGTGTAGGTGTGGGAGGATGGGTGAGAGAGAGAGAGAGAGAGAGAGAGAGAGAGAGAGAGAGACAGACAGACAGACAGACAGACAGACAGACAGAGGGACAGACAGACAGACAGACAGACAGAGAGACGTCACGCTGGATGCAACGAAGCAACGAGATAGAACTTCGTTTAAAACCGGCGCGCCGGTTATAACGAAAGCCGGATATAACGAAGCAATTTTGAACGTTCCTGGCGATTCGTTATAAATGGCTTCGACTGTATTTTTATATTTCGGGTTGTAAATTGACAAACAGTCCATCTCGCCAGGCCTGCTCTTCTTACTGCACTCGTCACTCGTGCTTCCCTGACAGCATTACTCAATCCATCGCTCAGTGCACCTTTACCTGTCAGGAACCAGATGTCTGGAATACCTCCCCATGACTAGAAGTTATTCTTCTTCCACTGATTATCGAACATCATCTACAAATCTGCCCTCTTTACACTTGTGCCATCCATCCTGTTCACGGTCTTTCCTGAACTGTACCATGCAAGTTTGGAGGTTGACAATGATGATGATAATGACGACGACGACGCTGACGACATCATCATCATCATCATCATCATCATCATCATCATCATCATCATTAAACAACAACAATAACAATAATAACACACAATAATAACAACAACACAAATCGACAATAACAGCAGCCTACAACAACATAATACTACTACTAATAATAATATTGACAATGATAACAACAATGATACTGATAACAATGATAACAATAATGGTGATGATGATGATAACAATAAAGATGATAATAATAATTTTTTTTAAAAATGATGATGATGATGATGATGATGATGGTGACAATTGTGACAGTAATAATAATATAATCATAATAGTAACTAGAGAGAGAAGAAGAAGAAGAAGAAGAAGAAGAAGAAGAAGAAGAAGAAGAAGAAAATAATGCGCCCTCAAAGCTCCTCGTCCCTAAATGGGGGGGTTATAGCGCTTTTCAGTAATACATTTTTGATGCTGAAAGGGAAAAATAAGGATGTTTTAATGTATTTAGAAGCTTTGGAATCATCAATTTTTGTTTGTCCTTTTTTCATTTTCTCTCACCGCATGTCATCTGGAGGTTTCCTGTACTAGCCAATGAGCCAATGAGTGGGGGGGGGGGGGGGGGGGGGCGGGGGGGGGGGCGGGGGGGGTGGGCGGGCCCCCCCCGGCCCTTCGGGGCCGAGGGGGGGGGGGGGGGGGGTGGGGGGGGGCCCCCGGGGGTGTTGGGGGGGGCGGGGGGGGGGGGGGGGGGGGGGGGGGGGGGGGGGGGGGGGGGTGGGGGGGGGGGGGGGGGGGGGGGGGGGGGGGGGCGGGGGGCGGGGGGTGGGGGGGGGGGGGGGGGGGGGGGGGGGGGGGGGGTGGGGGGGGGGGGGGGGGGGGGGGGGGGGGGGGGGGGGGTGGGGGGTGTTGGGGGGGGTGGGGGGAGGGGGGGGGGGGGGGGGGGGGGGGGGGGGGGGGGGGGGGGGGGGGGTGGGGGGCGGGGGGGGGGCGGGCAGGCGGTATCCTAAAGGTGGATAAATTTTTTCATGCATATTTTGATAAAACCCTCTGGTCATAGATCATAAAAAAAGTATGATAACAGTTTAGATCACACAGCTTTCTATGTGTTTATCTCATCCTTTTCTATAACACCGTTTCCGATCTTATAATTTGGAAGTGAGGAAAATTGCTCACCTGTTAAACTATGGTAACTAGTTCTAATTCTGCCCAAAGTTTGCGCACACATTGTCAGAACACGTAACGTTCATAATATAAAGCATCCATGTGAAACAAGCCAGTTTTTGGAAGCTTATATGGCTAAAAGTGGCCTCCTGTGATTAATTCGTGATTGCGAGTATACATAACTTGAAGCCAATATATTATTTTATGACTTTGTAGACTGCTTTTTCAAAAGGCGGTATATATGAAAATGTATTTGGGGGAGTGATTTGAATAATTTAACAGAATATGACTATGAACACTTCTTTGAACCCAGTACTCTCTGAACACAAAATTTCGTATTCACAGACTTACAGGAGCCTGTAATCAGTAGAATCTTAAAATCCAGCCACTGGAAGCTGGTTTCACTCAACCCAGTTCAGGCTTTGTTGCATGAAAATTTTACTCCTTTCAGAAGTAATAGTTATCCAGCAATATTGATCTATATCTGGATTGGGTACGTTGCTGGAGCTATTTATGGGTATTGCAGCGATGGAAAACTTTACCATTTGTTTAGAAGTTGAGTAATGAGAGAGCATATAGAATCCTATCTTATCAGTTTATACAATGACAATATTTAGGCTCTGATAAAGTGGCGATGTCAGTCAAGCTGCGTCTGAGTCGCTGCTGGAGCACCCTGTGTCGACAGATGTTTTCCGCTTGTGGGCTGACTTTCTGAATCACTTACGTCACAACAACGGGGACCTGTCTGTCTTCTGGATGACCTACGTAGACATCGTCCGAGGTATTCTGTTAGGACTGCTTTGATCCTCCCGTGAGGGGGACTAGGACCTGCATCTGCACGTCATCCGCCTGATGATCCCATGCTGTCTGGCATATGACAAGCTAACTACGCAAGATACCTTCCTGCTTATTATGCTCAATTACCAATCTCTCAACTACCCACCCTGAAAGTACACCTACACCAGGCATTCAAAGAGGGCAACGTTGCTTTTTAGCTCACAGAATCCATTCCTTTTGGCTGCATACCAGTTGGCCAAACGACTGAAGTGACTGTGAACAAAGACACCCCCAGACAGCTGGTGGCACTACAAGGTTTAGTCTGAAACCTGGAGCTGTCAGTAAGTACTACACACAGCTGAGCTCAGGAGCGCCCTCCTGACTAAACTTCGCAATATAGTTCAGCATAACAGGCGTGGAACTGATCACCGTGATCTGCAGAAATCAAGCTTCAGAAAGATGAGGAGTTGATCACGTCTGTTAAGGAAACCCTTTACAACTGGAGTAACCCTTTTGAATGCAACCTCGAGTTGATGAATATCGCAACTGTAACTGCTGCATCAAAGGCTGTTGATGAGGATTTCAAGGATGCAGACTCGAAATGAGAAAACTGCTTATGCTGCTTTCAAAGAGGAAGGCTGGGATCTGATGAACATACAAAGAAATTTCATGACTTCATGAAGAAGGTCTCGTTAAAGACATTTGGATTCTCAGAAAAATAAAATACAATAAAATAGAAAAAAAATAAAAAAGTAAAAAAAAAAACACAGACCAAATGTGCTGATGCCAGAAAAATCATCTTAAAAAGCTAACAAATGGTTGTTTGAGAGAATGTTTGTCATGGGGCAGAGCAGAAACCTCAACGTGAAAGACCTGATGTGCTACTATCTTGGGCTACTGCCTTGGTCACTAGCTAGGCCTGATGGAAGCCTGAGGAAAACCTACAAGGCTGCTTTGGCCACACTCATCAAGAACAATGCTCCACTGGTTGAGACTCATCCTGCCCACTCTGCCACTATAATTGAGGGAATGGCCCTTGTGCAGCGAGTGAAGTTTGATGGCCACCAGCTAACATTTGACGAAGTTGCTGAATGCATTTTCACCATGGACACCAATAAAGCGTCAGTCAGTACCAGAGTAGACATCTTTAACACCTACAGAAGGCTTTCCATCAAGTACAACGAAAGAGCAAACAGGGGTGCAACAGCTGGACTGCAGGTGCAGAACATTTCACCTGGTCAGAGGATTAAGCAGTAGCGCAAACACAAGAGAGCAACAAGGCACAAGAGAGCAACAAGGTTTGTGTGATCAAGCTTCTGGTCCAAGAGTGGAGGAGCAGAATGTATTGTGAAAGACTTGATCACCTACATAAAGATGTTTTTGTCACTTGAGAGAAGTGCTTCCGCCTGTCAGCAGTCACACGTCGTGAGGTGCCTGAGCTCCAGTGTGCCCAGGGAGAAGCCGATAGCCGTCTTCCTCCCCATGCCTCTCACGCTGCTCAAGATGGCTATTAGGCTGTTGTGATCAGTTCCTGTGACACAGATGTTCTAGCCTTGAACATAGCTTTCTGTAGTGCTGTCAAAACACCGTTGTACCAAAAGAGCTGACCACTCAGACTGTTCCATATCTTTTGATCTCCCTTGCATCTTAAATGGATCCTCAAGCATAGCTCAAAGATTGTCCCTTACATTTTTATACTGTTTGCGTAATGTTTTTAGTTTCCAACAACTTTTTTTCCTCTCCACACTTTCGTTTTGATTAATTCTACTACCTTTCACTGGCTGCTTTAGGGGGGCTGTTGGATTCTTTTTCGAACCCTTGGCGATCAGAACACCACAGAATTAAGGACTGTGTGTGTGTTTCTATCTGACGCCAAGAGCACAGACAGAATCAGTCGTGTCTCCCTGATGAGTCCGATCCAGTGGACGAAAGGCCTCGGAGCGGGCGATACATATAGATCTGCCTTCAAGAGGGATTGCGATAGTTTTCTCACGCAGCTAGTGAAGGGTTTTCATATTTATGATATACATTTTCCCATTTACTTCATTTTCATTTTTTTTTTCTCTCTCAATTTCAATTCTTTGCCAAGTCATTACTATAATGATGGAAGAATTGTTAACCTACACTTGTTTTTCCCCCCACTACTTTGTTCAGCGTACCAGAAGAGTGGAACGGATACCCGTATGCAACTGATGGACGTTGGGAAAGTTGCACCTTCTCTTAAACCTTCTGTTTGCACAGCCCTTCCTGGAATGCATGCACACACTGGTTGTGATTCTGTCAGCAATTTTGGTCGGGAAATGAAAACTGTCAGCACTGAAGATTTTGAGGTCCAAGCAAGACATTCAGCAGGCCTTTTCTGATCTTGGAAATGACTGGGGACTTGGCACTTGAACTCTTCGGGAAATTAAAGAAATTCACTTGCCAGCTGTATGCCCCAAAACAACTGACTGCTGGAGTCAATGAGCCCAGGTACCAGCTGTTTTGTGCAAAGAATGGAGATATTGAATCTCACCAGCTGCCTCCCTGCCAGGATTGCCTGCTGAAGCATGCCCAGACGGCAAACTACCAAGCTGGGTTGGGGAGACTGTGTCTGGCAAACGATCCACAGGCTCCTGATCCTGTTCACAGTGGGTGGGGAATTGAAAGTGAGGATGGCAAAGATATTCTTTCAGTGGATTAGATGTGCGTCCAACCAGTACCAGATGCTGTTCTAGAACTGCTGCCTTGCACCTGCCCCAAAGAATGCACCATGAATAAATGTGCCTGCTTTCTGAAATGCCCCAAATGAACAGACATGCGTAGAGTGAAAGACTGTGAAAACAGCCATATAATGAAGACACTGTCGATATGGCATTGAACCTTGCAGGTGAAATGATGATCTGTGTACACTTTGACCTGGAAAGAGAGTAGAAAGGTGGAGAAAACATTTTTTTTATGTTTTAATGGATATGTGTTTGTTATGGAAGGAATCACTCGCTCAAACTGAGCTCAATTTCAGTGAAAGGGGTGAAATGATGAGTCTGATACTTTATAATGAAGTGTGATTTATGAAATATTTTTAATTAATTTTGTCCTTAGAAGCACCATAGTATCTACTGTGCACGTCTTTTTTTTTTTTTAAGATGTCATGCAGTTTGACTGATTTAACTGCTTTGATACAAATGGATTAGTGCCCGCACTCAGATATCTGTGGAAATGATGATAGCCCTAAATGCCGTGTGAAAACACAGGGAAAGCTGTGCCCCCCGAATTGGTATCATACATTTCTGAACTTTAGAGACATGGAACATCTAAAAAATATAAATAAGAATTTTACCCACCTTTATGATACTGATAACCTTCATTTAGAGGGTCTGGCTCATCGGATATCCCTGTCATAGTTCAGCCGTGGACTTTTCTTGATATTCAACACTGACTCTCCAACTGTCTTTAACAACGACAAACCACCAGCAGCAGCAGCAGCAGCAGCAGCAGCAGCAGCAGCAGCAGCAGCAGCAGCAGCACAACAACAACAACAACAACAACAACAACAACAACAACAACAAAACACACAAGTATGACGCATGCATCCTCACAGAACCTCCACTATAACGCTACTAGCCTGTATGTCCTCCAAGACAACTGACCATCCTAAGGTGATAAGCCAGTCATCTTAAGTATTTGTTCACATCCTTCAATCTGTATGAGTTTGTCACTATCCATGACTAGCAGGGTGGGGGGAGGCAGTGGATAGGGGGCAAGGCACACAAGAATATACAAAACTTCGGTATCCCCCCCTTGTCTCTATAGCTTGCTCAAGAAATTGGTGTTTTGTTGTCAACATATTCCTTTTATTACCAACACATATCAAAGGACCAGAAAGCTGGGCACAGTTTTTGACATGCAGAGAGAGAGAGAGAGAGAGAGAGAGAGAGAGAGAGAGAGAGGAGAGAGACGAGAGAGAGAGAGAGAGAGAGAGAGAACGGGAAACGGGCAGACAGACAGACAGACAGACAGACAGGAAGGTAAGGTCAGGTAATGTTGCTCATCGCTCAGCCGATAGCAAAGGGCCATATCAGGGTTGTCACCACGTTGAAGTCAACTCACAAGTTGCTTAAGAAAAACTCACTCATACAACCCTTTAAAGTGCATTACTGAACACACACCGGGAATGGCGTTCAAAATCAATAATATGGAATTGTTTGATCAGATGCAAATGTTGATCTCTTTAAGAAATTTAAAGATCATGTCAGGTGGGACACCTCAGAACAAGGTTTTCATGGAGTCTGCTGTCTCACATCATGCAAGTCCCAGAGAGAGAGAGAGAGAGAGAGAGAGAGAGAGAGAGAGAGAGAGAGAGAGAGAGATAGAGAGAGAGAGAGAGAGAGAGAGAGAGAGAGAGAGAGCACTTACACTGTGCACTGCACTGATGTGAGGTAGCTACCAGCACGGCTATTTCTTTCTCTGCTATTTACGTTACGCGATTACAGATCAGTTTCATTGTAATGTGCCCTTCTGTTAAACTCACAGAATTGATCCGCGCCTCCCCGACACACACTATCTAATCTCGAGTAATATACGCCTCCCCGACACACACTGTCTAATATCGAGTAATATACGCCTCCCCGACACACTATCTAGTACTAACAGAAAAGAGTACGGAATACTCAAGGG
>JADBJO010006065.1:102500-107500 GCA_016801955.1 Conus betulinus
CATGGAAAATGTACTCTATGTGAAGTTAACGAAAAGTCTATTGTATTGTGAAAAGACATTTTGTTTTTTAGGTACATATGTACATTCAATACATAGCCGATATTATTCTGACAAAGATTTCTCATGCACACTGGAACTAATTGAACAATACATATTTGCACAAACAGAACAAGGGAATAATTTTCATTACATCATTGGAGGAGATCTTGATGCTCGTATTTGGGGATGGAGCTTGAGCATCGATGATGAAATGGCATTACAGGAAGAGAGCTGGACGTGTATGCACGTAGGTCTAAAGATCCCCACACAAATGGTTTTGGCAAGAAACTAATCGAATTTTGTATAACATTTAATGTAACTCCACTAAATGGTCTTTGCATGGGAAAGTTCGACGATGCATACACGTTTTACTCCAAAAGGGGTAACAGTATTATAGATTACTATATATGTTCTGTTGAACTGTTAGAAAATGTGAACAAGTGTCAGATAGTAGAGAGAGTCGAAGCTCAGCATATGCCTGTTATGATGGAATTACAAAGCACACTGTCTAACGCACAAGAGAACGAGGGCAAGAAATCTTACGTGAAAAAAATAAAGTGGGATCCCACATAACAACAACAGTATGTCCAGTTCATAGAATCGGAAGAGGCAAAACAAACAACGGAGCAAATAATAGAAGAAATAGAAAGAGATGTAGACACGATTATAGACAGATTTAATAAGCTATTAAAAGAGGCAGGGAAAGACATGTACAAAACAATACGGTTAGGAGGAAATATAAGACTACAAACGCAGCTGGTATGATAACAAAAAAAACGCCAAATCAAACGAAAGAAGCAGCAGAACAAGCACTCAATAGACAGACATGGACGAAAAAGGATAAAAAATCCAACTATTTATGACGAAAGGAGAGAGGCATACAGGAACGAAAGAGCAGTATACAAAGAAAACAGAGAGAGAAAGAAAAACAGTATAAAAAACAAACATACGACACACTAGTACATAATCACAAAGACAGTCGAATGTTCTGGAGCACTATAAAAAGTGTTAGAAGAAAGAAGAACACATTACCATCTCTTAATATTACACAGTGGAAAGCGCAATTCGAAAGTATCTTGAATCCACAAGACACAGAAATATTAAATGATAGAGAAGAAGGACCACAAGAAGAAAAAGAAGTGTTAAACGAAATCCATGAACAAGAATTAGACGAAAAGATAACCGAAAAACAAAGTAAGATCAAGGATAGAAATATTAGAAAAGTTAAATCACCAGGCATTGATGAAATCCCTCCTGAATTTCTCAAAACGATAGACCAAAATATAGTGCCATTCTTAACGAAATTATTCAATAAGTTCTATCAAGATAGTTACTTCCCCATAGAATAGTCAGGGGCGGTGATCATATCACTACACAAGAAGGGAGATAGACAGAATCCAAGAAACTATAGAGGAATGTCCTTATTATGCATCATAAGCAAGATTTACACAGCAATTAAACAGAAGACTATATGAATGGACAAAAGCAGAAAATAACATTAGCAAAGAACAGGCAGCTTCAGGAAAGATTTCTCCACAGTAGACCATATTTTCACACTAACATCTGTGATAAATAACTGCCTGTATAGCAGAAGAAGAAGTAAATTGTATGCAGCCTTCATTGATTATCAGAAAGCGTTTGATACAGTAAATAGAGAGAAAACTTTGGGAAACCCTACAGAAACACAAAATATCTACGGAGATGATTAACATGCTAAAAACTATCTATAAAACTGTACAAGCATGTGTAAGGCATGGAACTGAACTAACAGAATTCTTTGAATGTCACACAGGATTGAAACAAGGGTGCTTACTGCCCCCCCCCCCCCCCCCCCCCCCCCCCCCCCCCCCCACCCCCCCCCCCCCCCCCCCCCCCCCCCCCCCCCCCCCCCCCTAATCTTTTCATTACTAATTACAGAAGTTGCAGACAATGTCACAGATAAAGGAAGACACGGATATCAATTCTGACCCGGAAAGGCAGAAATATTTTCACTTCTATTCGCTGATGACATAGCTTTAATAGCAAGAACACCAGCAGGTCTGCAAAACCAAATTAAGAACCTACAGGAAGCCTCAGACCGCATTGGTCCAAAGGCTAATCTTCAAAAAACAAATCATGATCTTTAGAAAAGGATGATACCTTGGCAGACTAGAAAAATGGAACTACAAAGGGGAAGAAATTGAGGTAGTAAGCAGCTACAAATACTTAGGTTTCACTCTAACGACTACACTGTCAGTAGATATATCACTTTCAGAATATGCAGGAAGGGCGAAAGGGAAAATAGGTGAAATAATGAAAACAATGTATAGTTTAGGACACTTAGATGTGAATATATTTTTAAAGCTATTTGACACACAGGTCAAGCCACTGCTGCTGTACGCAGCAGAAGTATGGGGTTTGATTCGTTATTCAGCGGTGGAAAATATACATCCATTCGCATGTAAAAGATATGTTGGGGTAGGGAAGAAAACGCCAAACAACTTCGTATATACGGAGAACTAGGAAGATATCCAATGAGTATAGATAGTTCAACAAAAGCAATCAGATATTGGTTCAAATTAACGAAGATAACTCCAAACAGGATACCTAGACAAGCATATGAAAGACAGAAAACAGAAATAGACAAACCACATAACTGGGCACTGGAAATTAAACGATGCTTGGATATGTATGGCTTCTCTGAAGTTTGGTTGAATGAAGGCATATGAAACGAGCAAAGATTTATCAAAGCACGAAAACAAAGAATCATAGATTGTTAAAAGCAGAACTGGCATAACAAAATAGCGAATAGTGAACGATTTACAACATATCATACGTTTAAAACTATACATCAAACTGAAGAATACTTTCGCGCAATCACAATCGCGAAGTTCAGAAAAAAAAAAAAGAAAAAAAAACATTGACAAGACTACGATTAGGAATAAACGAACTGCATGGCAATCCAAAAAAAAAAAACAACAGATAATCAAGCTATGATAACATGCCCCTTCTGCCCAACAGTAGAAACAGAAATGCACTTCTTAATGTGGTGTCCAAATCACAGGCAATTACGAACAAAATGCATTTTCAAACACTTTAGTAATAGAAACGCAATCACACTGGAGATTCTGCTACAAACATGATAACACTGAAACCATAAGTGATGTTGCAATGTGCATCTTCTATGCCTTAAAAACCAGAGAAACCCATATGTAATAGTAATACCGACGATATAGGAGAATAGATATTCTAAACAGAATACAAAAAATATGTTACAATTAACGTTTCTTTTTTCTTTTTTCTTTTTTTTTTTGTTTGTTCATGTTGACATTTATGTTGCGTATTCTTGTGGATGGACCGAGGGCCTCCACAATAAATGACGCGGCGTGAAAAGCGCGCGTCAAGCGTCTCTCTCTCTCTCTCTCTCTCTCTCTCTCTCTCTCTCTCTCTCTACAACACCGACGCATTCTTCCTTGTCCAATGTCACGTTTTATGAGAGGGAAAGTCGCAGTTGCAAGCATCTTATTCGAGAAATACCACTGTATATGAAAAAAAAACAGATATACAATAATAAAAACCATTTATAATTTAAAATACATTCAAAAACACGCAGAAGCAAACACGTGAAATATAGACTCAGCTACAGAATTTAAATATCAAATGTCTATCATTTTATTAGACACCTCATGGGTGGATCTCATTACCTACATAATAACTGCAGTTATCCTGCATTCACATACAAAGTCTACACACGCATGCACTCAGTTTCCGGCGTTTGTCAGGCAGAGAGTAAAGAAACCAAGTTAAGTGTGAAACCCATTTTTCCTCCTTAGTTTGACAGAGTGTATCATGTTTACATTAGATAGAACCCACTGGTATCAATTAAACCCATTACTTCACACAAGCCTACTCTGACACACATAAGATATTACAAGTTCTGTTTGCTTTGAATTTATAGCAATACCACTCATCAATCTATCGTCCATTGAAGCCCCAAATCCACAAGAAATAGGGAAACCCAGTTTGCTTAAGTTTAACATGAGACTCAGTAGTAGGCAAAAGAAAGTGTGTGTGTGTGTGTGTGTGTGTGTGTGTGTGTGTGTGTGTGTGTGTGTGTGTGTGTGTGTGTGTGTGTGTGTGTGTGTGATGTGTGTGTGTGTGTGTGTGTGTGTGTGTGTGAGTGTGAGTGTGTGTGTGTGTGTGTGTGTGTGTGTGTGTGTGTGTGTGTGTGTGATCTGTTGAAGTCATAATCAGTTCAATCTATCTTACCTGTCGGTGTGATCATTGCCAAATCAGTGTTGACTTCTATTTGTCTATGCAATCCATATCAGCCAAGCGAGCGCTGATCGTGTCTGCCTGTGTAATCCATGCCAGCACACTTTGGACTGATTGTGTGTGTCTGTGTGATCCATGTCAGCCCAGTGTGGACTGATTCTGTCTGCGTGATGCATGTCAGCCCAGCGTGGACTGATTCTGTCTGTGTGTTCCATGTCAGCCCAGTGTGGACTGATTCTGTCTGTGTGATCCATATCAGCCCAGTGTGGACTGACATTGTCTGTGTGATCCATTTCAACCCAGTGTGGACTAATTCTGTCTGTGATCCGTGTCAGACCAGTGTGGACTGCTTCTGTCTATGTGATCCATGTCAGCCCAGTGTGGACTGATTCTGTTTGTGTGATCCATGTCAGCCCAGTGTCAACTGCTAAAAAATGTCGACAACGAGCTGATCACGGGCCCACAGCTTCTTCTAATGACGTCATTAAGTCGACAACTGTCTGTCTGTCACAGACCCAAGAAGGCCGAGTTAAAATTCAATGACCAAATCAGATTCATTCGTAAACTTCGATGCGTCTCTACGAGTGTTGCTCAAACTTCATTACCACCATTGCAGATATCTTACAACACAAACTGCCGTGTGTACATGAATTGTGGCCTATGCATATGCTGCCTCAGGGGCGACAATATGTACCAAGAATACACAG
>JADBJO010006065.1:115000-117500 GCA_016801955.1 Conus betulinus
TACGGTTGTTTATAATAATGTTACCTGAATTGTAAATCAGGGAAAATCCTAATGGCTGGTCTGCGGCAAGGTTGTCTAGGGACATAGATTTGATTCGTTCGTGATTGTGATACTGCTTTTGTGGCATTCATACTGATAATTGACTTGTGTTGAAGAATTTCAAATTCAGAGTGGAAGGTATGATGGAATAGGCAGATTGTGTGTGTGTGTGTGTGTGTGTGTGTGTGTGTGTGTGTGTGTGTGTGTGTGTGCGCGCGCGTGCGTGTGGCTAATGTCCATTAAACCCTTATACGACACTCAAAAAGGGTAACATATAAAGAAAGGAACGAATATAGAAAACGAAGCAAAAAAAAAAAAAGTTTACCAACTCGTTTGAGATGTTTGTCCTCCGAATCATTCATAGGAAAAGTTGAAGGGGGAAAGAGTAATTTGTGTGAAACAATGATTATGTTGTAACTCCACATTACTAAACCATACGGCATGGCACATGGATCATATCCAACATGACGTTCATATTATGATTGGAATTGCCGATCATTTCCACTCCCGCAACATGCCTATTTCGGTTTTATTGCTTAAAAAATCCGCTAGAATTTAAAATTCAAAAACAAATACATAGATCTTATGTATGAATCTTTAACTTACTGTTCAGTTTAGAACGTAAATGCTGTTTTTTTGCATTGACGATCAGGATATATGATTTTTTTTTCGTTGTGGAAGATTAAATCCTAATTTCGAGGTTTTGACGAATAAATGTAATGCGTCGATAATACACCTTCTTTAGCTTCTGAGCTTCAAACCATCTGGAAGAAAAAAAAAAGTGCAATTACCAAAGAACAAAACATCAACAAACACATGCAAAACATCCACAGATAAAGACAATCTCTTTTAAATCATTACCAGGTTTGACATTTTTTTTCCATTAAAAAAATTGCTATCTCAGATAAAAATGTTTGATAACCAATACTGAGATGGGTCTCTGACGTTCCCCCTCGTTATTAGAATATGATAATCATATGCAGAGATGCAGGGTGTGTGTGTGGTGTGTGTGGGGGGGGGGGGGTGGTATAGACAGAAGCATCCACGTTTTCACAACAAAATGCGCTCTCGCATAGGCGCACAAAGGTGACGCGAAACCAATAACATTTCATATCAAATAATCAACTTTTACTTATCTTGATTCCGAGCCCCCACCCGTCACTGCACAACACAGTTATCTGTATCATACAAAAATGTAAAACGTCACGAAGATAATCACTTATTCGCATATCCTTTCCTTCAATTACTCTTAATTAACCGGGAAAGACAACAGTCCACTGTTCTGGTGCACACTTATAAACAGAAGAACAAATAAACGTTCGTAACTTGCCAGCATTCCTTGGTTGACCAGTCAGTTCTCTCATCACTCAGTGCGACTACGATCACTGAAGCTGCAAACTGTTGTGTCTTCTCGATTGGCCAAATCCCAGTTGGGGGACACTGGCAACGTAGCTCGAGTTGCACCCTCAGACTGAGTCTCCCGGACTCCACTGAACTTCGCCCTATCCATGGAAAGGGCTCCGGTTAGCCTCTCTCACAGGTCTTCTCTTGCTGCAAACGCCCCACCGTTGTCTGGCAGCTCCCCAACAGGCTGACACGTCTTGCTGTCTACCATCCCCACACAGGAGACAATAATCTAACGTTGTCAGCTCCGAGGCTACAGCAACCTCCACGGTCTTACATCCCCACCCAGGAGACAGTTCTCTACCATCGTCTGCTTCGAGGCAACAGCAAACCTCTGTTTCACGCTGTATTTTCTTGAGCCCTCAGCAGGATGGGATGAGTTCACTTTCCCTCAGTGAGTCACGCACTTCATGGTTTTCCGAGCATCTCATACCCATTCTCAAACAAAAGAGACCCGAGTTAAACTGTTTTCAACCGATGGAATCACTGGCACACACACATTCACATCACAGCGATTTGCAGCAATAACTTCCCGAGTTATTTTTATCCACCAATGGAATCACTAGTCACCTGCACATACAAACACCCCACAGCTACTAGCACCAACAAAGAGTGGGTACCAGGTGACCACTGCATAGCTTCCACTTCAAACTCATGTTGATTCCCCGAAGCTACCCATTGTACTAACAGCCTGGATTTCTCCACAAGCCAGGACTGATGTTTTAAGTGTTTTACTACACTCTATAGTCACTAAGGTGCAAACCACTCAATAGGCCAAAGCCCTGCCGAACGTTTTTCATCCCTCAGGACAAGAACGACTTAATGGTCACTGTATCCTTCCTGCAGGCCGACGATCGCCAAACCGTGACGGTCGCCTGCACGATCGCCTCCCCTCAGGCCCACTGGAGAACCTAGTTTTATGGCCAGTGATGGAGGTGGATGGCCTCCCCAACCAGGACCGGCAGGTCGGCATGTAGTTGTTACTATCCTCCCCCGGACATGCCAATCACCTCCCAGTAAACTCTCCCTCCTTCAGTATACGAGTCGGGGTATTCCC
>JADBJO010006065.1:122500-125000 GCA_016801955.1 Conus betulinus
TCAATTTGATGCTGGTATACATGACACTATCTACCACACCATATGATTCAAATCAGCGCTGGTATAAATGACTCTATCTACCACATCAAAGAAAAAAAAAAATGTCAAGCACGTCCATGTTAGCCGCTACGGTGGACGGGGGGGGGGGGGAAGGGGGGGGGAGAAGAACTTAAAAGAGAGCTACGTGTAGCCAGCGCAGGCAAAATACAAGGGCTGACATATAAAGTGCCAGATCTTTCATTTCTATGTCCTTTATGTTTTCTTTCAGCTGACTAACACAGCACTTCCACCGTGCACTTACGTGACGTATACTGAGAGGCATAAATTTCGCACATCATGTACGCAAGTTCCACGGGAAATTTTGATTTGTTGTTCCTTTTATGACCCATTCCTCAGTTAGTGGGAGTTGTGACCCATCTTTCCACAGCGACGTTTCTCGTGCAGCACGTGCCAGCGAACAGACAATAGCGCCAGAAGCAAAATGCCAAACTGGGCGACAACTCAATTCAGAGTGAATATTGCGTCGCTTTCACTTCACGTGATAAACACACAGTTTAACCCCATAAAATTTTGCAACCAGAATTTTCATCACACTGCAAGAAAATGCCACGGCTAGACAACAATCAGCGAAACCGCGCTGTTGGGATGCAGATTCGGTTCATCTGTCCGACAGGTGGCAAGAGCCATGAACGCCCACCACACCACTATCTACCGCCTACAACAGCGCTTGGCAGCCACCCGGTCATGTTCTGACCGTCCTCGACCAGGCGCACCTCGAGTGACGACTCAGAGACAAGATCGAGCCATTCGCCGTTCCCACCTCAGGAACTGATTCCTGACTGCTGCTGCCACTGCTAAAGCAACTTTGGGGGGGGGGGGGGGGGGGGGGGGGGGGGGGGGGGGGGGGGGCGACCCATCAACAGCCACACCATCAGACGACGCCTGTCACATGCAGGAATCAGGTGTCACAGGCCCTACGTTGGCCCTGTATTGACTGACAGACACAGGCAGGCCCGGCGCCATTGGGCAGCAAATGGTGCGTTCCTGGGAAGACGCGCATGGAGGAATGTCATCTTCTCTGACGAGTCACGTTTTTACATGAGCCATGCTGATGTGAGAATCAGAATTTGCAGGAGACGAGGAGAACGGTATCATGACCCTTGTGCTAGGCAGCTCGACGGTTCGGCAGCCCTTCAGTGATGGTGCGGGGGGTGCCATCAACGCCAGCTTGAGATCCCAGCTCGTGGTGATCGATGGCAACATCACGGCACAGCGTTACGTGAACCACGTTCTCCAGCCTGTCCTGCTTCCACTCCTGGATCACCATGGTGGACGATGCAGATTTGTGTTCCAGCATGATAATGCTACACCTCACAGTGCCCGGATGACCCGTCAGTTTCTGCAGCAGAATGGAGTGGGAGGTGATGCCCTGGCCATCCCTGTCACCTGACGTAAACTGCATTGAGCACGTTTGGGACGCGCTCGGCAGGAAGGTGGAGCAGCAACAGTCGAGGCCCCAGAGGAGAGGTGAACTGATCACCGTTCTTCAGCATCACTGGGTCAACATCCAGCAGGTGCAGATCCGACGTCTCGTACAGTCCATGCCGCGGCGTCTTCGAGCGTGTGTGTAGCTGCCAATGGTGGACACACCAGATACTGACAGAATCATCTCTTTTGAAAGATGGTTTATGCGTGCAATAACCATGTTTGACTGTTGTTTCTGAATTTGATTCAGGTCGTTTTTTTTCTTTTTCTTTTTCTTTTTTTTTAAGTTTCCTGTTCACACATGCCCTTTGCAATCAAATTTTCTAACGCAGATTTGGTTTGTTTAAGTTGTTACCAAGTTTCCAGTTAAAATAACTGACAAATGAGATTTCTGTGCATGGTTTGTTTTATGTTTGTGCGGAATTTCTGCCTCTCAGTATACATTATTTTGCGTTGCGTTATCTTGTGCTGCTTTCTGTCGCTACATCTTTTGTGTTGTATACCTGTGATTGGTTTGCATTGTGTTACATCGTTTTGCGTTCTGTTGCATGGTATTATAGTGTAAGGCTACGCTGTGTTGCGGTATTCAATGCTGCATTACACTGTGTTGTCTTGATTGTGTTACGTTGGGTTTTGTTGTGTTACTTCGTATTGTCCTGTGGTGTGTTACGTCGTTTGTTGTTGTTGTTGTTGTTGTCGTGTTGCATTTAGTTGTTCTGGGATGTGTCATGTGGGCTTTCATGTTATATTGTGTTGTCCTGGGTTGTTTACGTTGTGTTTTGTCGTGTCATATTGTGTTATAGGAAGTTGTTATATGTTGGGGTTTTGTAGTCTTACATTGTGTTGCCCAAGTCGTTTTACGTTGGTTCTTGTCATGTTGCGTAAGTTGGATTTTGGTGTGCAGAATTGTTTCATCCTGAGTTGTACTATGTTGGGCTTTGTCGTGTTACATTGTGTTGCACTGCGTTGCTTTGCGTTGGGCTTTGCAGTCTAGCTTTGTTCCATCGTGTGATGT
>JADBJO010006065.1:127500-130000 GCA_016801955.1 Conus betulinus
ATATTCCCTGATCAGCCCCACCTGTCTCTTACATCAGCAACTATCTCCATTGTCGTAACGTATGCCTTTTGTTTCTGTGTCAAACATTGCTGTCGACAGGACATTGCAGTTAGAACGTGTGGAATAAGAAAAGAAAAGGGCAGCACTAAAACAACCCTCGTACAACTGATCTATTCACTCTAGTACAAAAAAAAAATGTATAAGACGGATTCGTCAAGACGAGATGTGTAAAACTTTGATTATAACTTTATTTCGGGGGGGGGGGGGGGGGGGGGGGGGGGGGGGGGGGGGGGGGGCGGAATAGCTCAGTTGGTAGAGCGCCGGACTCGTGATCCTGGGATTGTGGGTTCGAATTTCGGTACAGGGGGATTTTTCCCTCGGAGTTAACATTGTTCTGACTCCAGTCCCCATACAGTCCTTCGAATGAGACTGTAAAACCGAGGTTCCGTGTGTGAACGCACGCACAACATCTTGCGCACGCATAAAATCCCATCACCAACTTTCAGAAGAGAAGGCCAGTTTGGCCCTTGGTAAGACGTTACACATAGCATGCACCTTCCCCGAAGATGAAGTATGGCTGCCTTAATGGCGGGATAAAAAAAAACGGTCATACACACGAAACTCCACTGCCTATCAGGTAATGTCCGCAGGAGTATCAGCCTGCGTACGCAAAAAGAAAGAGAGGAAAGAACTTTATTTCGAAAATATGCACAAGATACTTTATAAACATGTAGTTACAAAATTTGATCAAGACTCAAAAAGAACAAAACCAGAACAACACAAACAAACAAGTAAAAAAATAAAAATAAAAAAAGCATGGAAAACGGCGTGTTGAGAACATCAGCAATTACTGCTGGGGAGATGACAGCCCAGGGCTTGCCTGAAAAAGCACCACGAGCCGACACCCACAGGACACAGTTCACGACGGGGCTTGCTTTCAGTTGAGTAACAATGTTGAAGAGAAGCCTCGATAGCCTTGTTCTTTTCTTCAGCACTGCTACTCTTGCGGATGGCACGGTTGTAGTAGATGGCCAGCATTCCTATGGCATTCTGTGTTAGATTACCACGGCCACGACCTCCCAAGGGTAACACCTTTCTTCCGACAATCCGCCACAAGATTTCGCAAAGCTGAACCAAGCCGCTTGCTGACGTGATTGATGCACTTCTCTATCTCCGCCTCATCACCACGAGGCCTGATGGCTGTCAGCTCATTGCAGGTCTTGGCATCCCCATCTGACAGTGGGACAGTGTATCGCAGTTTGTCGCGTTGCACTGAGCACCGCCAGATCACACGAGCTGCCTCCACCGCCATCATGACAGAGGATCCTGTACACATAAAAGTCTGATACAATGTAACTGGACCGATATGCCTGTTGTCGTGTGTGTGTGTGTGTGTGTGTGTGTGTGTGTGTGTGTGTGTGTGTGTGCGTGAGTGTGAATGCATGTATATTGCCGAGATATGGACAACTTTGCTTTCGTGATTACAATACACAAAACCAAATAAAAGAAAAATAAATTTGGAAGACTTCCTTTGATTATGTGTTATGTGCGTGTGTGTGTGTGTGTGTGTGCGCGCGTGCGTGCGTGCGTGCGTGCGTGCGTGCGTGCGTGCGCGCGTGTGTGTGTGTGTGATCAACTAGTTCAACACTACTTTTCATTTTTCTGTTTGATTTTGTGTTCATAACGTTTTTTGAAGCATACTTTCAATACAACTACAACAAAGACACTTAAAATAATGCACGAGCACAAACAAACAAATATACAAACAATGTAGCTCACCTGTAAAGTTCTTGCCATGTTTCAAGATGTGAAACTACCCATACAGGATACTCCATAGGGTTCTCTGCATACAGTTTCTTCCCCGTGGATTCACACACTTGACGGTAGATGCACATGACAAGAGCATCAAGACACAACCTTGCCAGAAGGTCCACCACACAATCCACTCCAACATGAGACCTGTGTCCTCTGGTTAGCCAAGTACTGTCAAAACTAACACTGATGGGAAGCACATTATCAGGGCCAAGGGGGGGGGGGGGCCAGGCAGAATATTGTGCATGGACTTGCCTCACATACTCTGCGGTGTATGCAACCAGTCTTTCAAAGTCCTCTAGTTTCTGGTATAGTTTGCCTGCTTTCTTATTTAAAAAAAGGTTTTGTGGTGCAGTCCTTGGAGATCCAAGCTTTCACAAAATTTGTTGAACCTTCTTGCTCCCGAACCAATACTAATGCAGAATACACAGCTTGCCTATTGATAGTGTAGTCTTCATCTTTCCACCACCTCTCTCTGGTAGAAAAGAAAAATCTTCTGTGCCCTCAACAGTTTGTTCACAGGTATAACAACAGTACACATATCATGTACAGCTAACCCACATGGTTTCTTCTTATCAGTCCTGAAACAGAACGTTTCATTTTTGCACTGGGAGCAACTTTTTTTTTTTTTTTTTTTACAAATCTGTCAACACAAACTGAAGTCTACAATCCCTCTCTTATGCTCTCC
>JADBJO010006066.1:0-2500 GCA_016801955.1 Conus betulinus
AGCAGCTGTTCCTTCGATTTAGCCATCCCTGTCTATCAAAAGGCGATATTGCAGATAGGGATTGACTATCCTGGAAGAGCAGGGGTAAAGGATTCATGCAACCACCACACTGGAACCACCAGAACCAACAACAACACATGTAGAGGAGGATCATTTTTCGGGGTACGAACTCATAACGTCTGGCAAATCTATGGCATCGCATCGTTCAGCTCTTCATTCAATTAGTTACATTGATTGTTTGAATTGCGCACCTATCCACGATGATATGGGCAAACAGGGATCACTATGTATATGATATACATATCATTCATGTGTTTGATACACATACACATAAGTACGTGCTGGTGAGCTTTTTATTCACGTATTTTTTTCTCCATTTTTTTCTGTATGTATGTCTGTGTGTCTGTCCTGTCCATCTGTCTGTCCGTCTATCTGTCTGACTGTCTCTCTGTCTCTGTCTCTGTCTCTGTCTCTGTTTCTCTCTCTCTCTCTCTCTCTCTCTCTCTCTCTCTCTCTCTCTCTCCAGACACTCTATCTAGCCTCACGTGCTGTAGTGTCCCATGTGACAAGCTGACGGCGGTGGTCCATTACGGGGTAATAGGTGGTGTCTATAGACTGGGGTCACACACAACACAAACACACACACACACACACCACACACACACACACCACACCACACACACACACACACACACACATATACACACACACACACATACGCGCGCGCGCGCGCATGCACGCACGCACGCACGCACGCACGCGAGCGCGCGCGCACGCACGCGAGCGCGCGCGCACGCACGCACGCACGCGCGCGCACACACACACACACACACACACACACACACACACACACACACACACACACACACACACACACACACACACGCACGCACACACATTCGTTTGTTCGTTCCTTCCTTCACTCCTTCCTGTCTGCCTGTCTTCCTTCCTTCTGTCTTTCCTACTTGATAGCATTCTCTTCGTCTTTCCTGTCTGTTTTCCTTTCTGCACGCTTTGCGTTCTTCACTCCTTCCTTCCTTCCTTCCTTCTTTCCTTTCCTTCCTTCCTTCCCTCCTTCCTTCTTTCTTCCCTTCTCCTATGCATTTATCCTTCCCTTCTGTCTTTCTGTCTTCCCTCCCTGTCACCATGCCTATCTTAATTACTTTTCTTTGTTCCTTCCTTCCTTCCTTTCTTCCTTCCTTCCGTTCCTTCCCTTCCGTTCTTCCTTCTTCTTTCTGCCTTCTTCCTTTATACTATCCATTCACCCTTCCCTTCTGTCTTTCTTTCTTTCTTCCTTCCTACCACCATGCCTTTCTTAATTACTTTCGTTCTTCCTGCCTTCTTCCTTCCTTTGTTCTTTCTGCCTTCCTTTTCTTCTTTTTGTCTCTTTTTTCCCGGCTTCCTTCCTCTCATCTTTTTTATCCTTCCTTTTTTTCCTTCTTGCACACTTATTTCTTCATTCCTTCTTTCCTGCCTGCCTCTCCCTTTCTTCCTTCTATCTTTTCTTCCTGCCTTACTTTCTCCTTCCTTCCTGAATGCGTGTCCTGTCTTCCTTTGTTCCCCTCGTTTCTATCTTCTTTCCTTTTCTACTGCCTTGGTTTTATCCTTCCGTCTTTCCTCTTTTTTTTTTTCTCTTCTCTCTTCCTTCGGTTCTTCTCTTCCATCTTCCTTTCCTTTCTGAATAAATGGCAAAAAGAAAACGCTTGTCTTTCTCTCTTAGTTTACTTGCTTTTTTTTTTTTTTTTTTTTTTTTTTGTTTTGTTTGTTTGTTGTTGGTTGTTTGTTTGCTTTTTTTCCTGTTTTTCTCGTTGTATCATTTTCATGTGATTTTTACGATCCAGTCCGTACCCGACGCCACACCCTCTTTCCCTGTCCCCCCCAACCCCTCCGTTTGGAACCCACCCTCTCCACCCTCTCCACCCTCCCCACCCTCCCCACCCTCATGTTGATTACACAAGGGTGATCAGTACGAACAGCAACGACAACCAAAGCAAAAAAAAAAAAAAAAAAATCAGTAGTGATAGCAACAATAACAAGAACAACAATATAAATAATGATGCCTATAAAAGTGACAATAAGAATAATGATTACAACCACAACGGCAGCAGCAGAAGCAGCAACAACAACAACAACGATAGTAGCAACAACAACAACAAGAATATGATGTAATCATAATAACAATGATAATGATGACGATGAGAAGAAGAAGAAGAAGAAGAAGAAGAAGAAGAAGAAGAACACAACAACAACAACAACAACAACAACAACAACGACAAAAAAACAAGAGGAAGAAGAACAAAAACAGCACACACATAGCAACAAGGACAACAATAACACAAATAATAATTATAACGATAACAATAAGAAGAAAAAAGCGGTGATATCACAACCTCAACAACAACAAGTAACCACATCAACAACAATGATAATGTTAATGCTGTCACGTGGATGCATCCTGTTGCTATATAGCTGTACTGCATTGCATCAATGTGGAAAGTAA
>JADBJO010006066.1:10000-15000 GCA_016801955.1 Conus betulinus
AAAAAAAGAATCAACTCATTCAATTCAGAGAAGGTTAAAAAAAAAGGTGTAAGGATCCGTCTCTTGCTGCTCCTATGCTGTACCCCCCACAGACTGTGAATCTCTCTGTCCGTTTCCTACCCCCTCTGCCGACTACGGCTATGGAAATTGAATCTTACTAACAGTACAAGACTCATTCAAGCACTCTCGTTCCTCCCTTTCCTACACTCCCGAGCAATGCCGTCCCTACCACCTCCACTCACCCCCGACCTCTCTTCCTCCCCTCCTTATTTTTCCTCATCTCCCACCCCCGTAACCCTCTCTCTCTCTCCTCTCTCTCCCTCTGTCTCTCTCTCCTTCTCTCTCTCTCCCCAATCTGTCTTGTCCATTCACCCTCAACACAAGCTCTCCTTCCTTCCTTTCTTCCCTCTCCGTCCAGCCTTCTCCTTCTCCTGACACTGTTGTTTGTGTGGTATGTGTGTGTGTGTGTGTGTTTTCATCACCTGTAGTCAACAACCCCCCAAACTGTCAACACCACTGTGCGCATCATGGTGCGGGGGGAGAGACAGAGAGCAATCTTCAGTCAAGATCTCTCATTCAATTCTGAGGTTTTGTAAAGAGAAAAAAAACATGGTTTACACTACAGCTGCGTTACTCATGCAAATTCAAATCTTCCAGTGTTTGTGGCTTCATAGGTCCGGTGTGTGGATCTCACGTGCTCTCTCTAAAGAAAGGATTCATTAATGCTGACACGCACACCAACTCATCCATGTCAAAACTTCACTTCATATCATGCATATTGACCATCTTCTGTCATATGTTGTCACATGTTTTTTCATGTAGTCAATACATTAGAAAACAAAGAAGACAGCATGCGTGACAGAATCAACACACTTCAGTCTCCAATGGTATACCGTTTTTTTTTTTGCAACAGCTTCACGTTCACATGCATACGATTTACATCATCCATGCTGCAATGCCTTGGAAATGATTCTCATTTGCAAACCTTTGTGCAGCACATTTCCTTGCTTCCCCTACAACATTTCATTGACATTTTCCATTCTTGCGTTAACACTCCAAGGTCATTCACAGTGGAACAGATCAACTCAGTTAGTACCCAATGTACCAGTTTTTCAAAGGCAGTTTACCTGCCTGGCTAGCGGTTTTAGGAGGATATTTCGTGCGAGCAAGAATCCTACCTGATGAGCTCCAACGTTACGTCATACCCAGAACCCATTCATCACTTTTAACAGCATTCCTTTCATGTCACGAAATCAAGAGTTTTGACCATTAGCAGGCTTTTAATGTTTGCACTGAACCCCACTTTGCACTCACATTGCATTCACAATCTCAATTTAATCTGACCATATTGAATTGTTAATTATACTGTGGTAGTCAAATGTTGGAGCAGTGTCATACCTCCACTTTAACCACAACCACTCACTGTGTCAGAACACCTTCCAGCATTGAAACCCCTCTCTTCATTCCGTCCACTTCGAACTTCAATTCATCACCAAAGAATCAACTCACGTCTCAATTCAGAGAAGGTTAAAAAAAAAAACTTCATCACCCCCCCATCACCCCCCCGATCCCTGTCATGCATTCAACAACCCCACACCCCCCCCCCCCCCACCCACTTACAACACCAGACCACACAGACACAGTTGCTCATACGCACTAGCAATTGCCGGTTCCCTGCCCTCCCCCCAACGCACGCACGTATTTTTTTCACAGCCCAATAAACATGCTTGGTTACTAGCACAGGGTTTGTTCCGGCACCTTTTCCTCCCTTCACCCGCCCCCCCCCCCACCACACACCCACCCCACCCACACACACGCAGCTCTGCACGCACGTCCCTCACCTACACACGCCCCCCTTTCCTTTTTCCTCTCCTTGTTCCTATTTTTTTTCTCCTCTTGTTCCCTCCCTTTCCTTTTCCTTTTCCCCCTTTCCTCTGCTTTTTTCGTCTCTTTGTTCGCCTCCCTTTTCTTTTTAATGTACTGAGCTCTGTAATTGTTTCCTCCATGTCTCCTCTTAGTTTGTTTTTGTTTAGGATGTAACTGCTCCATGACTGTCAGTCACTGATCCCAAATGAAGACAAATGCCCAGAGTGGGGAAGAAATAAAAGGAAGAACAAGGAAGAACTTTGGAGAGGGTGGAAGGATGGAACGCCAGTGAGGGTGAAAGGCGGGGGCGGTAGTGTTTGGAGAGGGAAAGGGGGGGGGGGGGGGGGGGGGGGGGGGATCCAAACTGTTCCAAGCAATTCGAGCGCGCTGCAGCTCAGTTATGTAGAACACGAGTATTCCGCAGCCAGAATTTATTGTCACCAGTTAGCAGGAGACGGTCCATTTTCATCGCCATTCCCAGAGAACGATAAACCTTGGCTGGCTTATAGTGCACGTGCCCCAGGAAGAGGCAGTGCTCGTTTTCTGCACGTGCTTCTCATCCAGAACTTGTGTTAGCTTCGCTACGTAAAATTTCGTTCGGGATTCTGCGACTGTTCCGTTCATGGGGGTCACTCTTGATCAGTGTTAGAGAGGTACACTTTAGAGCAGGCCTCCTGGTCAGGAGATGTTACTTGTTGTTGAAAGCTGCATCTCTTTCTCAAACTGGTATCGGAGTCCAGCAATTTATTCTCTCTTCTGTCCACGCAGTCACTGAAACAGAAAAAACATTGACATTCATCCGTGAAGATCATTCTTGAAATCAATGTCAGGTTTACGTGTCCCCCGCGAGGACAAACGTGCTCAATACGAAACTAAATGAGTGAAAAGAATGCATTTCTGACGACGAGAAGCGTGAGCAAAGGTGATTGTGTGAGGCGGTAGAAGGTGACAGTCAGTTCTTCATCTCTTCTGTGCAATCTGATTGCGGCAGACCTGAAGCTTAAGAACCTGGTGCCAGAATCTATTTACGCCAAGTTACACGTGGCAGGCCAGGTTCACAGACGCTCACGAGAACAGATGAAGTTGCATGCGCGACGTAAAGGGGAAATGGCCGTTCCTGCACGTGCTTCCTGAGATATGCCTGCTATAGTTCTTCTGTCCTGGACATTTGTTTCAACTCCTCACTGTAGCTCCGGCCATGGTGGTCGTCTCTAATCAACGTTAGTGGCACGTGCCTTGGAGTGAACATTTCCTGCCCAGTTGAAGACCTTTACTTTATTTCGAGCTAGCTCGTGTCATGAAAGACAGTCGGAGAGCAGCGTTTAATTTTGTGTTATGCACTGTAAGTGGTCTGTGAATCATAGCGTAAATAATGTAGAATCCCTTTTCTGGCCTTAGTCCGAAACGCCTTCAACACCTTAAATGTTTTCGACAGTACACTCGCTGAAATTCCATGGTTACATGTTTTCTTTGGCTTGGGTTCCTGGTCATATTGCCATTTTGCATACTGAGGCAATGAGATGTATGTCCTTGTTAAATGTCTTATGTCATCATGAGGAAGAATGTGCATAAGGTGGCTGTTAACACTTCACAGATGCCTACAGCTGTCCATCATCACTAATTCTAATTATGAACGACTTCACATTTTATTTTTGACAGTCTGAAAAAAGCGACTTCATAATCTGAGTTACTGCGTTAATTAACTTACTGGTAAACGTAAGAGACAGAACATCACACCTCCATCAGCATGGGCGGCAGGCCGGTCTGCAACCTTCGTTTCGCAGACGACATCGACCTCATGGGGGGGCAGCAAACACCGAGCTCCAGGATCTTACAAACAGACTTGTCACAAGAGCAAGTGCCTATGGCATGGAGGTCAGCACAGAGAAGTCAAAGGTCATGTTCAACAGCACGATTAACAGCAGTGCCAACATAAACCATGAATTGTGAGCCCCTGGAAGAAGTGACCAGCTTCAGGTACTTGGGAGCAACCCTGTCCAAAGATGGCACCTACACAGCAGAAATCCGAATCAGGATCAGTTCCGTATGAGCAGCGATGGCCAGATGAACAGAGTGTGGAAGAGCAACATCAAATTCCACACAAAATTCCGGCTCTACAAGTCACTAGTGGTCTCCATCCTGCTATATGTTTGCGAGACATGGACACTGATGGCCGGAACAGAAAGAAGAATCCAGGCCTTTGACACCAGGTGCCTGAAGAAACTACTCCTCCGTCTCATACAAAGAACACAAGACCAATGATTTATGTGCAGAACCTGGTCACTAACCTCGTAGGACCCCACGAACAACTTCTGGCAACCGTCAAACGACGGAAGATGGCATGGTTTGGCCACGTCATTCGTCACAACACCCTCTCCAAAACCATCCTTCAAGGCACCGTTGAAGGAGGACGCAGACGAGGACAGCAGAGAAAGAGTTGGTCCGAAAATATAAAGGACTGGACCAAAATGACCATGCCAGATCTCCTCACGACAACAACCAACAGAAGAGCCTGGACAGAAACGGCGGCTGCCTCATCATGTCCCCCCAACGACCCCAGCGGTCAGGGAATGACTGACTGACTGAAACGTAAGGAAAGTGATGATGAAACGCAGATTTCTTCATGTTCTAAGCATCGATGTTGCCTGTTATTTTTCTTTAATACATACCATGGAACAAAGAAATAAAGATAGAAATAATAGCACACAGACAATGAGAGAGAGGGGCGGACAGATACAGAGACAGAGAGAGAGACAAAGACAGACACAGAGAGAGAAGCGAAGAGACAGACAGACAGACAGACAGTCAGACAGACAGAAATCGATGGACACTGAAAAAAGAACATGTAGTAAAAGACGCAGAGACAGAAATAGATAGAAGTAAGGAAACAATAACAAAAAAAAATTACTGCCAATGTAAAGGATGATAAACTCAGAACAAAAAAAAAAAAAATCCTTGCTATCCTTCTCATTATTTCCCCTTTACCATCAAGGCCACCAAATCGCTGAGACAGAAATAGGTAAAAGTAAGCAAACAATAACACAAAAAAAATCACTGCCAATCTAAATAATGATATCCTCAGAACAAAAAATAAAACACACCATTCTTGCTTTCCTTCTTATATTTCCCTCTTT
>JADBJO010006066.1:20000-22500 GCA_016801955.1 Conus betulinus
CGACACTGTTTCTAACAAGCTGCATGCATGCATGTTCGTGTGTGCCCGTGTGTGTGTGTGTGTGTGTGTGTGTGTGTGTGTGTGTGTGTGTGTGTGTGTGTGTGTGTGTGTGTGTGTGGGGTGTGTGTGTGTGTGTGTGTGTGTGTTTGTGTGTGTGTGTGTGTGTGTGTGTGGGGGGGGTGGGTGTGTGTGTGTGTGTGTGTGTGTGTGGTGTGTGTGTGTGTGTGTGTGTGTGTGTGTGTGTGTGTGTGTGTGTGTGTGTGTGTGTGTGTAAAAGTTCAGTGGTATTTTTCAAACATCACACATCTTTGCACCTATTGGTAAAGGCACGTGGAACGGATTATGTTGATTCTGCTTTCACTTGCAGGTGCTTTGCAGCTGGATGGGTTCGTTGCTTCAGACATGTGGGTTCAACGCTGGAAAAGCCGCCATGACATATCAACACATGAAGAAGCACCTCCATCAGCCAGAAGGTGCCAGGGGATTTCCAGGATCTGCTCTTTAATTACCGGCGTGCTGTACTGATGCTGCGGAGACGCCATCACTATCCCTTGAACTGCATCATGAATATGGACCAAACAATGGTGAGATTTGATATGCTGCTTCAAAGGACCAATGACAGAAAAGGTTGTCGTCAGGTCAGAACAAAGACAACGAGAGCGGAAAAAACGGGGCTTCACTGTAGCCTTGTTTGTTGCAGCAGACGGGACAAAGTTCCCAGCAATGATCATCTTCAAGGAAAGAAATGGCCTGATCCCTCCACGGGTCTATCAACAGCTGCAGGTGCCAGGTAACGTCCGAGTTCATGCCACGAGGAATGGGTGGATGACTCGAGAGGCTCTGTTTGTGTGGGTCAGGCGAATCCTGGGCCCAGCAGATGACCGGCGATTGTTGGTACTGGATAGCTACCGGCTTATCGCATCGCACCCAAGAAGTGAGGGAAGCCCTACAAGAGTGCAACGTGGGTGTGGTGTACATTCCTGGGGGCTGCACCCCTCTCGGCCAACCAGTGGACGTAAGCGTCACAAAGCCTTTCAAAGATGCCATGCGTGACAGCTGGGTCACCTGGATGAGACAAGACCGTCCACTGACAGCCGCGGGCAATCTGAGGCAACCAACTCGACAGGCAGGACGTCACCAGCTGGGTGGGCAGAGCCTGGGACAGCGTCAGACCTGAAATCATCGTCACTGCCTTCAAGAGATGTGCTATCTCCAATGCTATGGATGGATCAGAAGACGACCAGACTCTGAAGTGGTTTCCAGAGGACATTGGGGTTCACCTTCCCGCTGCCAACGATGCTCATAACCAGGAGGAGGAAGACGAGGAAGAGGGAGAGAGAAGACAAAGAAGACTTCTTTGGATTTGACTAGGGTCACTGACAATTCATGCAATCTGAGTAAAGAAGAAAAGGAGTGAGCCAGATCAGAAAAGTGACTTTTATTATTTTTCTAATGAAGGATCAGTCATTGATTTGCCCTTTTTTATTTTTTTTTTTTATTTTTTTTTTTTGTTTTTTTTTTGTTCAGACAATCCCTGAAGAGAAAAGGACAAATTATTTTTTTTTTTATGAAAGATAAATCATTGTTTTTCCCATACAGTATTTTTTTTGTTCAGACAATCCTTGAAGAGAAAAGTTCCAGTGATCTTTTTTTTAATGAGAGATAAATCATTGATTTTCCCCATATTCTTTTTCAGGCAATCCCTGAAGGAGATAACCTTGATGAATCAAAATCATTATGCCACTGTCTGTCTAGCTCTCTCTATAGCTGTATGCTTGTGTGTGTGTGTGTGTGTGTGTGTGTGTGTGTGTGTGTGTGTGTGTGTGTGTGTGTGTGTGTGTGTGTGTGTGCGTGTGCGTGCGAGTGCGTGGATGGATTTAGAAAGCATTCTGGAAGTAACATGTTGTATAGTTTCCCCCTTTTATGGGTGATAACGTTTCCTGCAGAGGGGTAAATGCCGTGTATAAGCCCATCCCCCTCCTTGGGCCTCAAACTGTGCAAAGGAGGGATGGGCTTATACTCAGTATTTTAAGGTACGTCCCATTTTGTTTTATGAACTTTAGACTCTTTATATAAAAAAAAGGGTTGATATTGAACAATGAAAAAAGATGGCAACTATTCATTTGATGTCCAGAGGGAGCACTCCCAGTTTTGATTTCAGGTGTTGTGGGAAGGTGAGTTACCTAAAAACGGGCTAGGTCCCAAAGAACTGGGTATGTTGACAGCGTCCTCTCCACAACGCCAGAAAGAGTGAGCACCTGTCCGCATGCCAACCATGGATCCTCACAGCTGAACTGCAAAGGGAAATACAAGCAACAGAGACGAGACTCTTTGGCTGAGTGTCCAGTATCTCTTGCACCGAGCATGTCGTTCAACATTGAATTCCGCAGGACTGTCACGCAGCATGCAAATGACTATGAAGAGTTCCATGATCACGGTGAATGGGTGTAGTGGTACAGACATACGATTACATCGTGTGGGGGGGGGGGGGGGGGGGGGG
>JADBJO010006066.1:32500-42500 GCA_016801955.1 Conus betulinus
GTTGTTTTTTGCCTAGTTTTTTGCCTAGTCTTTTGTTCTTTTTCTTTCTTTTTTTTTCTTTTTTTTTTTTTTTTTTTTCTTTAACTCTCAGGCATCAAACCAGTCCGTGTGTTGTATTGCTACTAATGGACATTTTCTTGCTGACTTTAAATGTTTTGGCGTTTTGTCTATGTCTGTTGATTATTTTTGTCTGTCTCTGCCGGCCCCTCCTCTAGGGTTTTTTTCCCCATTGGAGTGACCATTAGCGACTTGGCAGGACTCTCCAGCTCTTTGTAGACAGCCTGGACTGCTTAAAAGGTGCTGCTCTTCTAACCACCGCTGTGGCCCTTGGTGTCGAGGGCATTCCGTGCTGCTGCCATCCGTTGTCCATCCCGTCCGTCCAGCCGTTCGTCTGAAATATAAACAACATCGCAGGACCAGAGATGAACAGAAATGGCAGGGGATGGGTGGGAAGTTAGGGGGGGGGGGGGGTAAAGGGGATGGGGGGGGGGGGGGGGGGGAGGGTATGAAGTGAGGGTATAATGGTCGTGGGAGGTGGAGGGGATTATGATAGTGATAACAACTGTATAAGCAACTGTTCTTTCGATTTAGTCATCCCTGTCTGTAAAAAGGCGATATTGCAGATAGGGATGACTATCCTGGAAGAGAAGGGGTAAAGGATTCATGCAACACCACACTGGAACCACCAACGACACAACACATGAAGAGGAGGATCATTTTCATATTTCACCTCCGTCGGGGTACGAACTCATAACGTCTGGAATATCTAACGTGGCATCGCATCGTTCAGCTCTTCATTCGATTAGTTACATTGGTTTTGAATAGCGAACCTACCCACGATGATATGGCAAACAGGGATCACTATGTATATGATATACATATCATCCATGTATTTGATACACATACACATAAGTACGTGCTGGTGAGCTGTTTATTCACGTATTTTTTTTCTCCATTTTTTTTTCTGTATGTATGTCTGTGTGTCTGTCTGTCCATCTGTCTTTCCGTCTATCTGTCTGACTGTCTCTCTGTCTCTGTCTCTGTCTCTGTTTCTGTTTTCTCTCTCTCTCTCTCTCTCTCTCTCTCTCTCTCTCTCTCTCTCTCTCTCTCTCTCTCTCTCTCTCTGACTCTCCAGACACTCTATCTAGCCTCACGTGCTGTAGTGTCCCATGTGACAAGCTGACGGCGGTGTCCATTACGGGGTAATAGGTGGTGTCTATAGACTGGGGTCACACACACACATACACACGCACGGGCACGCACGCACACACACACACACACACTCACACACACACACACACACACACACACACACACACACACACACACACACACACACACACACACACACACACACACACACACACACACACACACACACACACACACACACACACACACACACACACGCACACACACACGCACGCACGCACGCACGCACACACACACACACACACACACACACGCACACACACACACACACACACACACACACACACACACACACACACACACACACACACACACACACACACACACACACACACACACACACACACACACACGCACACACACACACACATTCGTTTGTTCGTTCCTTCCTTCACTCCTTCCTGTCTGCCTGTCTTCCTTCATTCTGTCTTTCCTACTTGATAGCATTCTCTTCGTCTTTTTCCTGTCTGTTTTCCTTTCTGCACGCTTTGCGTTCTTCACTCCTTCCTTCCTTCCTTCCTTCTTTCCTTCCTTCCTTCCTTCCCTCCTTCCTTCTTTCTCTTCCCTTCTCCTATGCATTTATCGTTCCCTTCTGTCTTTCTGTCTTCCTCCCTGTCACCATGCCTATCTTAATTACTTTCTTTGTTCTTCCTCCTTCCTTCCTTCCTTCCGTCCTTCATTCCTTCTTTTCCTGCCTTCCTTCCTTTATACTATCCATTCACCCTTCCCTTCTGTCTTTCTTTCTTCCTTCCTTCCTACCACCATGCCTTCTCTTAATTACTTTCTTTCTTCCTGCCTTCCTTCCTTCCTTTGTTCTTTCTGCCTTCCTTTCTTCTTTTTGTCTCTTTTTTCCCGCCTTCCTTCCTCTCATCTTTTTATTCCTTCCTTTTTTCCTTCTTGCACACTTATTTCTTCATTCCTTCTTTTCCTGCCTGCCTCTCCTTTCTTCCTTCTATCTTTTCTTCCTGCCTTACTTTCTCCTTCCTTCCTGAATGCGTGTCTGTCTTCCTTTGTTCCCCTCGTTTTCTGTCTTCTTTCCTTTTCTACTGCCTTGGTTTTATCCTTCCGTCTTTTCCTCTTTTTTTTTTTCTCTTCTCCTTCCTTCGGTTCTTCTCTTCCATCTTCCTTTCCTTTTTGAATAAATGGTAAAAGGAAAACGCTTGTCTTTCTCTCTTAGTTTACTTGCTTTTTTTTTTGTTGTTTGTTGTTTGCTTTTTTTTCCTGTTTTTCTCGTTGTATCATTTTCATGTGATTTTACGATCCAGTCCGTACCCGACGCCACACCCTCTTTCCCTGTCCCCCCAACCCCTCCGTTTGGAAACCCCTCCCTCTCCACCCTCCCCACCCCCTCACCCTCCCCACCATGTTGATTACACATGGGTGATCAATAAGAACAGCAGCAACGACAACCAAAGCAAAAAAAAAAAAAAAAAAATCAGTAGTGATAGCAACAATAACAAGAACAACAATATAAATAATGATGCCTATAAAAGTGACAATAAGAATAATGATTACAACCACAACAGCAGCAGCAGCAGAAGCAGCAACAACAACAACGATAGTAACAACAACAACAACAAGAATATGATGTAATCATAATAACAATGATAATGATGACGATGATGAGAAGAAGAAGAAGAAGAAGAAGAAGAAGAACAACAACACACAACACAACAACAAAAACAAGAGGAAGAAGAACAAAAACAACAACAACAACAATAGCAACAGGAACAACAATAACAACACAAATAATAATGATAACGATAACAATAAGAAGAAAAAAAGCGGTGATATCACAACCATCAAACAACAATAGTAACCACATCAACAACAATGATAATGTTATTGCTGTCACGTAGATGCATCCTGTTGCTATATAGCTGTACTGCATTGCATCAATGTCGAAAGTAACGGAGGATTGGGGGGGGGGGGGGGGGGGGCACAACCAAACATGCAGAAACAAACGCTGTAACTACAAAGTCCACTGACACCCAAACCAAGATTGACTTGTCATCTGCCTTTCTTGTTCTTGGCCGATCTTTCTGAAAATTTGCAGGTATGTTCATTACGGATCGCGGATGATGCGCGATGTGTTATTTTACCGTTAAATTAGTTACAAACGGCTATGACGGTCCATGACGTTTTTCTTTTTTATGGAATAACTCAGAATGTACTTGGCCGATCTTTCTGAAACTTGTAGGTGTGTTCATTATGGGTTACGGATGATGCCCGACGTTTATTTTACCGTTATATCCGTTACTAACGGCTATAACGGCCCATAACGGTTTTTCTTCTTCATGGAATATCTCAGAAAGTACTCCGCTGATCTTTCAGAAAAAAAATTGTAGGTGTGTTCCTTATGGGTCCAAGGAGGATGCCTGGTGTTTTATTTTACCGTTATATCCGTTACTAACGTCTATGACGGCCATAATTGTTTTCTCTTTTATGGAATATCTCAGAAAGTATTTGGCCGATCTTTCTCTGAAACTTTGTAGGTGTGTTCATTATGGGTCACAGATGATGGCCGATGTTTACCAGAATAGCCGTTACTAACGATTATAACGGCCCCAAACGGTTTTTTTTTTTCCCCTCTTTATGGAATATCTCACGCATATTCAAGATAAACTGGGAGTACGTTTACATGCTTTGCATCTTGTTATTTGTCATGTGACCTTCGGTGTGTGCAGACGCTACACCAAAATAAAAATCACTTCTACAGTGACAAATTTGTCCCCACTGTTATAACACCTCCCCTCTCCCCTTTCCATCGTGTATTTTCCCCCCGTTCATTCCTCTTCCTTCTCTCTCTCTCTCTCTCTCCGCCATTCTCCGCCAGTCTACCGTCCCTCCATTTTCTGTGAATTCTGTTTCGCCAATTTATCATTTCAGACGTGTGGGTTGGGCGGACGGATGGATAATGGATGGCAGGGTTCCCTGCAGCGTGGAATGCCTTCAGCACCCAGGCCACCAGCAGAGGTGAGAAGGGCAGCGCCATGTGAGATGGCTTGCTCTGGCTGTCTGCAAAGGCCTGGAGAGTCCTGCCAAGCCGTTAACGGCCACTCCAGTACAAACATGCTGATATTCCCGCTGCACTCTTGAGAGAGACAGACAGACAGACAGACAGACAGACAGACAGTGAGACAGAGACAGAGATAGAGGTAAGGACGTGAGAGAGAGAGAGAGGGGGGGGGAGAGAGAGAGGGGGAGGGGGGACAGAGAGAGGGCGGGAGACTGACAGAAAAAAAACAAACGGAGAGATATAGAGAGAGATGGAGTCTGAGAGATGGAGTCTGAGAGAGAGAGAGACATAGAAAGAGAGAGAGAGAGAGAGAGAGAGAGAGAGAGAGAGAGAGAGAGAGAGAGAGACAAAGACAGAGAGACAGACAGACAGAGACAGACATACACCAGAGACTGTGAGAAAGACAGAGACATACACACAGGCACACAGACAGATACACATACACTGAGACACAAACAGAGAGACAGGCACAGACAAAGACAAGGAGAAAAAAAGGGGGGGGGGGGGGGGGAGAGGGGAAGAGAGGATACCACAGACAGAGGGCCTGATGTATGTGCACACTGAGAAAATCTTGATGTAATAACAAACTGATAGACGGAGCCTGCTCTTCAAGCTTGTCCTTGCTAAACTAAACGTGTGTGTGTGTGGTGCCTGTGTGTCAAGCTTGTGTGTGTGTGTGTAGTTGTGTGTGTGTGTGTGTGTGAGATGTATGATAAAACTAACAAGAAGAAACAGAAAGCCCAAAGTTGGAGAAAACACACACAAACCAAAAGCAAAGATAACAAGCTGACAAAATGAGGGAAATGTCTCATAATTTGTACACACACACACACACACACACACACACACACACACACACACACACACACACACACACACACACACACACACACACACAGAGAGAGAGAGAGAGAGAGAGAGAGATGTTTCTGTATGTATGTATACTGCACACATACACACACACACGCACACACACACACACACACACACACACACACACACACACACACACACACACACACACACATGCACGGACGCACGCACGCAGACACACACAGGTTACTACGAACACTTTTATCTCTGTAGAAAAACACATCGAAGTGAAAAAACAGAGTGTTGTAAATGGTAAACACACATAGACAATGACAATGACAATGACAAAACAAGAGAGAGAGAGAGAGAGAGAGAGAGAGAGAGAGAGAGAGAAGAGAGATGGAGGGTGGATATCCATCATTTATGGGGCCAGGACTGACAGACAGACAGATAAATGAAAAAACAGACAGCAGACAGAAGACACACAGAAGGAGAGGGGAGATAAGGAAAGATGGCGGGGATGGGGTCCTGACACTGTCTACCATTCTGTCACACTGTGATGCTATCTGTCTCTCTGTGCCAGACACACAGGGCAGACAGGCCCTGTCGTGACAGCTCGCCTTCAGGGAAAGAAAAGAAAAGTTCCAGACAGAGGGCTGACCGCCACATCTGTCCCGCACAGAATGGTGACTGAAGGGCGCTAGCGTGAAATGTACACGTCAGGTAGCATGCTGTGATGATTAAGGAATTCACAAACAAGACGAGAGCGTTGCCTAGATTTTCTTTGTTGCTCTCTCTCTCTCTCTCTCTCTCTCTCTCTCTCTCTCTCTCTCTCTCTCTCTCTCTCTCTCTCTCTCTCTCTCTCTCTCTCTCATGCTAAGTCTCTATCCTGCTGTTCCCCCAAGTACATCAAGACGTGCTGTGTTTCCAAGATGGATTGGGGTGGAAGGGGGTATGGGCGTGAAGGGGGGCGGGGTGTCGAGGAGTGGAGAGACATAATAATAAGGCCTCTTTACTCCTTATTTTCCTCATTTCCCCTCTCTTTTTTTTCCCACTTTTTTTTTTCGGGAGGTGGGTAAGAGGTGGACCCTTAACGTTTTTGTCTCATGTTCTTTCATTTCAAACCACATTCATTCGCAGTTCTGCTGCGAGGAGGAGGGGGGGGGGGGGGGTCTGTTTCTTTTTATTGTCTACTATTTGTTGACTGAATACTTAACAGGTGTCTTTTGGTTTTAGGTTTTCGGTTTTGTGTGCTGTCTCACCTTCCGTGGTCATTCATTGGTGCTGCATCAAAGCTGCTCCTTCCGACTCCCTGTCCCACGGCCACAGCCTGGCTTGTTCCCGCAAAGCCACGGCACATGTCCCACGGCCACAGCCTGGCTTGTCCTGCAAAGCCACGGCACATGTCCCACGGCCACAGCCTGGCTTGTCCTGCAAAGCCACGGCACATGTCCCACAGCCACAGCCTGGCTTGTCCTGCAAAGCCACGGCACCTGCAGTCCACAGGGAGTAGTCGACACTGAGTCGTCATAGGGCAACCCACCAGAGGAGACACAGCCATGTTGCCGAGTCACGTCGATGGTCTTCAATGGTGACTGCTATGATCCAGCTCCGCCTAATAAGCCTCCTACTGATGCCAGTGATTGCTTATTGAGGAGCCAGCGAGCATAAGCTGTCTCTGTCTCTGTCTCTGTCTCTGTCTGTCTGTCTGTCTGTCTCTGTCTGTCTGTCTCTCCTCTCTCTCTCTCTCTCTCTCTCTCTCTCTCTCTCTCTCTCTCTCTCTCTCCCTCTCTCTCTCTCTCTCTCTCTCTCTCCTCTCTCTGGAAGGTGCCACCACGTCCTTTCAACGACAGCCAATACCGACGACGACCCCCAACAGAACCCCACCAACGACGTTTACACTTAAGGAAATTGAAACTAAGGTCTTTATGTGAGTATGGCATGACGGGCCATAGATTTGACATCCATTTTCTATGCTCATCGTTGAGGATGACGATGGTGAGGATTATGCTACGGATTTATATTCCTGGTCTGTGATTGCATAGCAGGGCTATTCTCTATACTTACTTTCATAATGTATTATGACGTCATCCATTCCAAAGAGATACAAACACCTGCAGTGATAGTCAGAAAGTTGAGCAACACTGTCATAGAGGCATCCATTCAACGGATAACACTTTGAATGTGCGATCCCAGTGTTACCAGTTAAGCCCATAGCAAACTCGGTACAGGAACGAGCTGGTCAGGGCAGTAACATTCACCCAACGAGTGATTCTGATGGGAATTGAAACCCACGACTTTCCTCGAAACTTTCTGTTGCTGTTGTTCTATTGTGTGCTATCGTCTGCTGTCTTTTCATCCTCATCTAAAAACCCTACCCCTAAACCCTAACCCTTGACTCTCCTCCTCCCCAACTTGCCCCGTCCATCACCATCCTGCTTCGTTCTGCCCCCCCCCCCCCCCCCACCTCCTCCTCCCTCACCTCGCTCACCGCATCATCCACCCTCTCCCAGTTGCGTTTTTCCCCTACGCTACTCTGTATTCTCATTCCTTCACTCTTTCTTCTGGTTTCCTACTTTTCCTTATTCTGACGTGATTCTTTTCTTTCTCTGCTCACATATTGACCAAGTATTGATCCATTTATTCAAAAGTTTCCATGTATTCTTTGTTTTCCTGTCCAAATATTCTGCAAACATAAATTGAGAAATAAAAAAGCACTTTTTTTGATAATACCCAAGGCTAGCGCAATCATTGCTGTCTCTAGGCTTGGAATTTGACAACCGTTAGGAGGCTCTTTAAAGCTGGTGATGACATCATTGCTGCTTCTTAAAGAAAACACACAAAACAAAACAAAAACAAAAACCAGAGGACAAGATAGTGGGGAGCATCTCAGCGAGAAAGAGAATGAGGGTGAAAGGGGGGGGGGTATTTTTCTTTAGATTTTGATGCAGACGAAAAGCATATTTCGTCCCAGGAAGCTTACATGGTCGTACTTTACGATGATTCGGTGTTTCTGTCCATTACTGGTGTATGGCCGACGCAGAGCGTTTTGTCGATCCTTCAGCAGGTATCTGGGATTTGGACAGCGATTTTGTTTTGTTCTCGTTGTTTGGTTGCTTGGTTGCTTTTCGGTTTTGTTCGTTTGTATGTTTGTTTTTAGTCTTTTTTTTTTCCTTTTGTGTAAGAAGGGGAGGGGGGGCTGGAGGAAGACGGGGTGCATGTATGTGGGTATATTGTTAGGTCTGGACGTGCGTAGGTATGTATATCTCATCTAACCCCGTGTCCGTCATCATGTGTCATAATCTCTCTCTCTCTCTCTCTCTCTCTCTCCTCTCTCTCTCTCTCTCTCTCTCTCTCTCTCTCTCTCTCTCTCTCTCTCTCTCTGCGTATGTGTGTGTGTATGTATGAGTAAGTGAGTGAGTGAGTTTGTGTGTGTGTGTGTGTGTGTGTGTGTGTGTGTGTGTGTGTGTGTGTGTATGTGTGTGTGTGTGTGTGTGTGTGTGTGTGTGCGCGCGCGTGCCGCGCGCGCGCGCGCGCTTAGCGTAAAACTGTGTGAATAAATTTTTGTGAGTACTGCCATTGGCTATGGTGGTGGTGGTGATGATTATGGTGGTGGTGGTGGCGGTGGTGCTGTTCTCTCTCTCTTCTCTCACCTCACTCTCTCTCTCTCTCTCTCTCTCTCTCTCTCTCTCTCTCTCTCCCTTCTCTCTCTCTCTCTCCTCCTCTCTCTCCTCTCTCTCTTTCTCTCTCTCTCTCATCTCTCTCTCTCTCTCTCTCTCTCTCTGTGTGCGTGTGTCTCTGTCGTGTCTGTGTGTCTGTGTGTCTGTGTGTCTATGAGTCTATGTGTGTCATTTTTCCCCTGCACTGACAATCTATCTCTAAATCAATATCACGAAACCGGATCCTCCTATCTTTTCTTTTTTCTTGTTGCTTCATCACAGACAAACGTCGCTCAGCAGTTTCACCGCTGACAGTTCCAGATTATATAAAAAGAAAAAAAAAACTATGAGTGCCAGACAAAGAAATAAACCATCAGCCACACTAGACACTGGATACCGCACATAATGGGACTGAAGGGGAGAGAGTGTTCTTATACTCTATATGACAATAACAGGAAAAAAAAAAAACAACTCTCCCACAGATGTACATTGTAGAAGACGTCTCGTAAATCATACAACCTTGGCCTCAGGCTACGTCAACACAACTCGCCGTGTTGGCAGACATTAACTACAGCGCGTGCCTGGACCGGTAATCATGTTTCCATTCAAAACGCACGTCGTTGCTCGCAATCACGTCCTGTCCCATAAACGTCTCTCTCTCTGTCTCTCTCTCTCTCTCTGTCGTCCCCCTGTCTGTCTGTCTCTCTCTCTCTCAACGCCTCTCTCTCTCTCTCTCTCTCTCTCTCTCTCTCTCTCTCTCTGGGCACTAACATGGCCTTACCCCCAGTTGTATAAACAATATTCTCTGCTGCCTGCCCCATTTTCAATCGCATCCCCATCCATCTCTTTCTTCCCCCCCCCTACCCCAACGCCCTTGACCCCCCCCCCCCCCCCAAGTACATAAATCATTATAGTCACATCACAAACAGTGGTGGGTCTAGTAGCAGCAGCACATGGTAGATATTGTATTCGAAATAATTATAGGGCCTATAGCAAACACCACCAGTGCCAGCAACAGCAACACAAGCAGCAGCAGCAGCAGCAGCAGCAGGAAGATAGTAAACAATCATAGTAGTTCTAGTAGTTCCAGTGGCAGTAACAGCACTTGCGATGGAAGCACATACCTAGCAGTAGTAGTATTGGTTGAATATTTGTACTAGTAGTAGTCTAGCGTCACCGATAGTAAACGTAACAGTGAAAGTAACCACGGTAGTTATAGAAGTTGTAATGATGGTAGTGGTGGTGGTAGTGGTACTGGTAATTAGTCATACACCACGGGTGAGAACTGAATATAGGA
>JADBJO010006066.1:50000-52500 GCA_016801955.1 Conus betulinus
TACACAACCATGTATCTTGGTCCAACGATTTAAAAGATCTGCTGTCCGGAAATAGTACTACGAAGAGTCAGAAACTAAAACACTTTTGTTTTAAATGCATGTTTCGTATTCCAATAAATGTTGACCACGCTTACACGTTCCAAAATAAGAATCCTTTTTTTTCTGATTTATTTTCAGTATTCAAACTAATACTGTGCATCTTTGCACACTGTTGAATTTTGTTAACTGTGATTTGTTGAAACACCTGTTATTGTTTGCACAAGAGCTGTTAAAAAAAAAACTGTTGGTGCACTTAAAAATCCTCACAGACAGACACGGACTACAAACAAGCAGGCATCTTTCCTCTTAAGTCTACACGATTTGTTTGTGATGAATGTGGTAACTATGATATCTATCGAAATTCCTGTAACATAAGCCTTTCCGTCATAGCGGCTACATTATGCAACGCAAATCTGACGTATTCCAAAGGTCGCTTTGGTGTCGTATCCCTTGAGATATAAAGAAAGGACAAAACAAAGTTATCTGTCAGAAAAAAAAAATCAATCCGGTTTACAATTCAAGCTGAGGAAACTTTGAAATCCGACCCTACTTTCTTTAAAGGTTTTGGGTTATGTATGCTGGTCTGCTGTATGCCCTCTCTCTCTCTCTCTCTCTCTCTCTCTCTCTCTCTCTCTCTCTCTCTCTCTCTCTCTCTCTCTCTGATACTGTACTTGAATGCAAATAACAGGATAAAATAATAAACGGTTAACCAAATACGGTCTTCATGTGTGTGAAATATTCAGCATTTTATCGTGTCTTTATTACATGTTAATTGATTAACTAATTCAGATTATGAAGCTGTCTTTAAGAGACTACTAAATATTAACTTTGGAATTGTTATACTTGGATGCATTAGCAATGGATACCTAAGTTCAAAATCTGATTTGTTCAAACGCACTTTGCACATATTCTCTGTTATGGCAAAGCAGTCTCTGAGACCAATCAAAAATCGAATATTTTAAAGGAATAGAATTTGAGCAGTGAGCTGAGAATCGGTCAGATTTTTACATTTTTATCATGAAATACAGTTACCACAAAAATAATAGTTTCAGCCCGGGTCACCGCTCCCCCTCACTCCCACCCCACAACAAAAAATTCCTGAAAACCTAATGTTGGCAGTGGAGCTCTCGGTAAAATGACTGAACGAGTTGCACACTCGTCACAAGTCTTGCCACCATGACTGTGCCTTGAAAGTTGTGGGAGAATTTTGCAACATACATATTTAACAAGACCTGCGTGTACATCTAACGTGGAACCAGACGTGTTAAGGAAATAAACGCTACCCTGTGACTGACAAGCACGAAATTCAATTTCAGTCTTCTATTGACCAGGAAAAAAGGGCATTGCGAGGCACGTGCCACTGACACTGATTAAAGGGGGCGGCCACGGCCACAGCGATCGTGGAGAGTGGAAACAAATGTCCAGGCGCCAAGGCGACAGATACATCGAGCGGGGGGGAGCAAGCGCACAAAAGGATGTCTTCCCTTCCGTTCGCGCATGCGTGCTGACAAAAGCTACGTTGCTCGCTGGGACGGGCTATGCAAATGGTCTGCCTCGTGTAAGTCAGTCGTAACAGATTCTGGCAACAGGCTCCTCAAGTTCTACATTTCAGGGCTGAAACGCCCAGATTGCTAGAGACTAACGAAGGATTTGTTTCCACATTTGATAGCTCCTCCTCCCTTTCCACCCCACTCCATTCCCACCCCACCATTGGACATACGTTACAACTGCACATACCTTCGTATTCATTCATCATTGCTCACATTTCTCGCCATCTAAGCATTGTTTTTTTCACTCTGCTCTGTCTGATACGTTCACTGACAGAAGAATTTTGTCTCCGTTTGAGATACGTGGACCTGACACTACCTGTGGACATGAACTCAACGCTTCAAAGTCAATGGTTCTCTTTTGGATTTATTATGAAGAAGTGAACAGGACGCTGACTCAGAGGGTGATCTCCAGAGTTAAAAGTGAATGGTTTCTGGTGTTTGACAGTCCATGAATTCCAGAAACTATAGAGACCTGTACTCTGGCATCTGTTTGCAAACTGAATTACAACGTTCAGTCACAAGTGTTCTCTCTTGTCCAGGTTAATTTGGTCTAAAGCGTGTCCCTTTAACATTGATCAAGTGCAACAGTCGCGAATAGGGGAGTCGTTGCATCTCCAAACACGTTCGTAGCAACAGCATGCTGTGTGAGGGAAGCACGCACAGAAACGAGCACTTCCACTTCCTCTCACACATCCTCATCATGCCAGCAAAGCTCCATCTTTTTCTCTCTGAGTGTGGTCATGAAACTGGCCAGTGTCGTGCAGCTTGATAATTGTAGATCAATAGACCTTGATCATAGGTCACCTGTTTTCTCTGTTTTCCCGCTGTACCACCACCCTCATGGGGGCGGCGGTATTATGCTCCCGGGCACAGCACGCCATACTGCCTGACACTGGGTGGCTCAATTTGAG
>JADBJO010006066.1:60000-65000 GCA_016801955.1 Conus betulinus
CCCCGTGCCACTGTGTTTCACGCAGGTCTTTCATGAAACTTTTTATTAATGTATGTGATTCTAAATTGCGGAAACATTCTGGAATATAAACTGCCATTAGTCATTTTCATCATATAGGTAGGTAATCAGACACCTCTGGAAACGAGTGGCTTTGAGACCAGGGCTGATCATAAGGTGGAGTTTTGTTAGCTCCTGCCATCCCCTCCCTCACACACACACACACACACACACACACACACACACACACACACACACACACACACACACACACACACACACACACACACACACACACACACACACACACACACACACACACACACACACACACACACACACACACACACACACACACACACAACACACACACACACACACACACACACACACACACACACACACACACACACACAGCACACACACACACACACACACACACACACACACACACACACCCCCCCCCCCCCCCCACCTCCCCACGTACCTACGCTCAACCTAGTCATCAAGTGCCTTCCCTCTCGTTTGAACAAATACAACCTAACACAGCCTGATCAGTCGGGGTTTCGACAAAAACTACGATCTCACACAGAACAGTTTGTAAGCATGAATAAAAAGCAACTCTCTGGAGGTTGTTGTTATTGCTGTTGTTGTTGTTGTTCTTCTTCTTCTTGTTCTTGTCGTCGTCGTCGTTATCGTCACTGTCGTTGTTGCTATTGTTGTAGTTATTGTTGTTATAATGTAAATGTTGCGAAAACCTTTCACACAACGATTGAAGGTAAAATTATCTTTTCTTTCCAGTATGTAACAAAGAGTTTCTGTTAACATATGAGTATTCTTTTCCACCAACATGTCCCACAGGATTGGCATTGGTTGTTTCCCATTCGAATTATACACCAATGATTACCAGACGCTGTGAAATGTTTTGTGATCAAATAACTTCAAACCCAAAGCTAAATCTGACAAACAACAAGTTTGTCACATTTGCTTAATCTTGTTGGTAATTGCATCCTCAAAAAAGAGCGACTTCATCATCAGGAGATAGAAAGATGCTCCCTGTCTTTGACTTATTTTTCGGGAAAAAAAACAGCCTTCTACACAGTCTAATAGCATACTACCTTCCGGTTCCATCGTGCATCTTTTTTTTTATAACTTTACGACTTACTACCTATTAGATTTCTTTTTTTTTTCGTTAAAAATCAAATATTTTTAAATGCATAATGCAATACTTCTAGCAGCTCTATACTGCTGAAGACATTGCTAATCACCAAGTATAAGAAATAATAGTCCACAACAATTCATCTGGGTCAAAACATTTTCAATCTGTTAACCAGAAATATTACACCGCAAAAATGCCCACAGCTACATTCACTATTCAACCTAATGTTGACCGTGACTGCACTCTATAAAATATTAACCTTTTTTTATTTACAGTCATTATTCAGCCTTACATTAACCACGCTTGCACACCTTGGAATGTTTGTTAGCTATAATTTGTTTAAACGTCTTCTTACTGTTCACAGAAGAGCTGTGACAGGTCACCATTGGTACATTAACAACATCCTCACTGGCAGAGTCTGACAACAAACAAGCAGTCGTCCTGTCTCTTACGTCTACCTTCGTTTCCAGTGAACATGCTTACCTAAATAACTGTTGACATTCTTTAACCTAAGGCTTGCCTTCACAGCGGCTCTATCATCTAAACCAAGTCTGGCGCATTCCAAAGGTTGGCAATAGAATCATATCCCTCAAGATGTTAAGAAAAGGACCAGAAAACGAATTCATTTCTCGAAAAGTAAAATCTTAGTTTTCAATACAATTTGATATTACATTCTTCAAAAAAATTATTAACACTCATGATTATGATGTGTGCTCTCTACTATATGCTCTCTCTCTCTCTCTCTCTCTCTCTCTCTCTCTCTCTGTCTCTCTCTCTCTCTCTCTCTCTCTCTCTCTCTCTCTCTCTCTCTCTTGTTTTCCATACTATATGTTAAAAAATCACAATGGAAATGAAAAGTTGCAGACTGACTTCAGAACGTGTAGTATTCTACGTCAAATCGTGTCTTTCTTGACCTTGATCACTAAGTTCAATAACGTGATAACTCAGATAATGAGCTTTTGTGTTACAGTCTGTGAAACATAAGATATGAAATTATCTAGGACTGAAACTATCAGCGAGGGACAGCTACGTATAAATCTGAGTTGTTAAAACGATTTTGTGCATATTTTTCTACATGGCAAGATAAAGACTGACACTTATTGAAAAAAGAAAGATTTTCAATTAATAGAATTTGGCGAGCAAGTTTCAGAACAGGTCAAATTTTGATCACAAAAAATTAACAGTACCACAGAAATGATCTTTTCAACCCTGGTTCCTACCTCACAAAATTAAACAACATCCCTGAAGGTCTAAAGATGGCAGCGAACTAAGGTGTAATGTCAGGACATGTCACATCCAGATCTTGCCGCCGCGACTCTGCCTTGAAAGTTGTGAAATGAATTTACACATACATAGTTAACGGGAACTGTGTGTAACATAATGTGGAACCAGATGTTTTAAGCAAATCAACGCTGCCCTGTAACTGATATCCACCTTCCGAGCAAGCACGAAATTCAATTGCCAGTCTTCTATTGACCAGGAAAGATGTATTCTGAGGCACGTGCCGCTGACACTGATTAAGGGGGACAACCACGGCTAGAGCGACCGTGTAGAGCGGAAACAAATGTCCACTCGCCGAAGCGACAGATACATCGAAGCAGGGAGCACGCACAATAAACAGGTACCTCTCCTTCCTGTCGCGCATGCGTGGCAACAAAGCTCCGTTGTTCACCGGGACAGGCTTTGAAAATGGTCTGCCTCATAATGATTGTGGCAAGAGGTTCCGCTCATTCTACATTTCAGGGATGCATTCTCAGATTGTTAGGGACAGATGAAGGATTTATTTTCACATTTTTTTCCGCCTCCCCCTGCTCCACCCCCACTCGCCACCCCTCAAGAACCCACCACGACTACACATACCCTCGCCTTCATTCACCAATACTCATTCTCTTGCCGTCTAAACGTTCGCTTCCTGTTCGTTCTGGTTTGTTCCCTGACTGAATAATTTTGTCTTCATTAGCATGAGTGGACCGGGCAATGATTGAGAAAATGATCTCAACATTTCAAAGTAATGGTTGTTTGTGGATTTTAATTCTCTGTGGAGATAATAAAGTGTTCTTGACTTGACTTGACTTGACGTTATTATGGACAGGTAAACATGGCGCTGATTCATTTATAAATATACGGTTTTTTATGTTAACATAGCATACACGAAAAGAAACTATATGGAACTGAACTCTAGCTAACCCAAACAAAACAACATCCACCCCTTCTTTCCACCTACTCAAGTCTGACAGATGGGGGAAAAGAACACTATAAAGATAACAGAAATGTATATGCATATATCATTTCAAAAAGAAAGTATAAAAGGTCTCAGACTCTGTGGCCTTTCATGCCCTGCTATCGTGGTGATTTCAGTTTCGATTTCCTCACCATCATTATGACCATTGTGAGCTCGTGTGAAGGAGCTGGTATCGGCACGTTGATGGGTCCTCTTGATGGGCCGTGCTGGCGTCTTCCAGAGGGGAGCACTCACTCAGACTGGCTGCGCGACCACGCAATTATTGTAATCAGTGGGAAGGGGGGGGGAGGGGGGGGGGCTGGGTGGCTTAGTAGGTGATGTCCAGCTCATGTTTGATAAGAGCAGACGCTACATCACCAACATCACCAAATTGCTTCACCAGCAATACAAAGTTTCCTTCGGCGAGCTGCCTCTAAATCTCTTGATATGGATTGCTTCCAGACGACTGCCAGTCCTGGGGCTGCGACTCTTACAAATTTGTCAAAGGCCGTGCAAGTGAAGAAGAGAAAGTGAACTGATGCATGTACAGATAAAAGAGAATTCCACTGAAATTCAGGCACAGAAAATAGGATCAGAACTTCGAACTTAATTCATGGTCGAAGTAAGGATGGATGGACATGGGGGAACAAACACAACATTCTTCAAGTTTATAATCCTGGTCTGTAGTGATGGTCTGGTCAATGTAATGGGGACCTAACCGAGAGGGGAAGGAAGAGGGAGTAGACACGTTGAGATCTGGGTGGTAGTGGTATGTGCTGTGTGGAGATGGGATCAGGGTAATGGGGGGCAGGGGGGGGGGGGGGGGGGCTGAGAGGAGGGATGGGCAAAGTTGAGAGGAGGAGGAGGAGATGGATAGGGTCGAGAGGAGGGAAAGGTATCTTTCGATACATGTGACTGTCTGTTAGAGGTGAAACCCCTGGAACATGGTCAGAAATATCTCCGTGTCAAATTAAAAAGATTAACGGTTCAGAAGATGGGTGATGGATGGGGGCGGATTGAATAGGAATGTAGAGAGAGAGAGAGAGAGAGAGAGAGAGAGAGAGACAGAGAGAGACAGACACACAGACAGACAGACAGACTGACAACTGACAACAGACAGACAGACAGACAGACAGACAGACGAACAGACAGAGACAGACACACAGTTTCAAAGAAGCAAAGATTTATTATCTTAAGAAAAAAAAAAAACCAGAAATGGCAAGACGAAGTACATTCTTTTTAAAAGATCAAACTTAATGACAACATTAACAGAAGTAAGAAAAACTCTTTAACGAATTCTTTGATCAATCAGTTTGTGTTTACAAGCGCGCCAAAACACGACAATGAGCAATGTCATCAATATATCCCTTTCTGCAAGTCTCGCAAATAGCAGAACCGAGCAAAATCTGAAATGAGGGGAAAATAAAGGAGAAAGCAAGACAAGTAAAATGCAAAATTAGTCATAGGTTAAACATCATATTACTTTTTGTGTTGTTCGGGGTGTTAGCCTAAAAAATGATACCGTGACCGTTGTTAATCATTTTTGTTAGCGACTTAACCCGGTCTTTGCCCCTGGCTTACTGATGTTTTAAAAAACAAAAACCAACATTAAAAAAGAAAATC
>JADBJO010006066.1:70000-80000 GCA_016801955.1 Conus betulinus
CACACACACACACACACACACGCATACGCGCGCGCGCGCGCGCGCACGCGTACGCGCGCACACACACACACACACACACACACACACACACACACCACACACACACACACACCAAGACTTGCGAAATACATTTCAGATGCAAAATACGAGAGGAAAACAAGCAGATTAACTTCCAAACCTGATAGCCCTGTACACCCGCACACAGAACTAACTGCAAAAAATACAATTGATGGTGTGGGTGAAACTGACAGACAGAGAACGAGGACAATGAGGTCCGCGATGATGCAGGCAGACTTTATGGCTCAGACCTGACGGGCCGAACAAAGTTTTGCCTTCGTAATGTCCCTACACCACTGTCAGTAATGAAGATGATTTAGGGAACGTTCTGTGTATGTGTTTTTGAACCAGGGATGTGAAATGTTCTGGAATCTAAAATGCCATCGGTCATTTTGATAGACTGGGTACACCGATGTTCTGGAAGGGGAAAAAAAAAAAACTAACGCACGCAGCTCTGTAGGCGAGTTGTTTTGAGGTCAGAGTGATCATATGGTGCTGTTTCGTTGGCACCTACCTCCTTTCTCACGGCTCCTCTTCTTTCTTCCCAAACTAATAAAAAAGTGTTGTTTTTTTTTCTCCCCTTCGAACAGATCCGGATCAGTCGGGGTGTGGAACAATTTGTTAGTTTCACAAACAACAAAATCCAACGGGGTTTTTTTTTAAACATTTATAACATGCAGCTCTGTGGGGAGTTCTTTTGCAAAAGTTGCGAGGATATTTAACACATCTTAAAACTGATTTCATCTTTTCTTTCCAGTGTGTAACAAAGAGTATCTCTTGACACACGCATTTCTAGTTGTTTCATCAAACCAATCCCACTGTCTTACAAGGCTGTACTAAGTCCTCTATCGCGCTATTCTTACATTACTTCCACCAAAAGGCGATTTTTTTTTCTTTAAAAAGACTTTAAAGACCACTAATTTTGACAACAAAAGATTTGTCTTCTTTGATCAGTCTTGCTGTTTAAGGAAACAATTGAATTACTAGGTCCTGCATCTCAAAAAGACCCAAGCAATGGTCAGGAAAAAAAAAAAAAAAAATGCTTCCAGACTGTGACATTTCTGATGGAGAAAATAGTCTTCTACACAGTCTTATGTCTTGCTACTTATTAGTTCCATTTCGATCTTTAAGTTCAATATTAAATCTTTTTCATATACATGATGATGACCATGTGAGAAACACTCAATACCTTTGCCAGCATCTAGTAGCACTTTATGTGCAAAAGACGTTGCTGATGTTCTGCCCGTTATGGTGTATTTAAACTACTGATAACAATTCACAATACATTCAAAAAGTGATCATTGATACACTTAAAGCATCCAGGCCTCATAAACATGTAGGTATCCTTTTTTCTTAAGAATCAACTTTCGTCTGAGCTGTAAGTACAAGATGTCTCATGGCTAAGTTTCTTTGTTTTGATGAATATATCAACCATGATGCCAGTCTTATAAGACAGACCTTCCCTTCACAGCAGTTATGTTATGCAATTAAGTCTGGGATATTCTGCGGGTTGGCAATGGAACGACATCCCTCAAGATATAAGAGAAGGCAAAAACGCAAAACTGTTCCAGAAAAAAAAAAAGTTTAACGCTAGTTTTCAATGCAGTTTTTATCAACCTTTTAGTCCGACTCTACTTTCTTCCAAAATATAATGGTTAAGATTTAGAGTAATGGATGCCTTATAATTCTCTCTCTCTCTCTCTCTCTCCTCTCTCTCTCTCTCTCTCTCTCTCTCTCTCTCTCTCTCTCTCTCTTCTCATTCGATGTATTCTTAACTTTTTTATTTTTCAGGGTCAGCCCTCAACCGTTCTGTTCTTGATCTTTTTCTTTCTCAAATCCAGCTGGAATGAATAAAAGGTATGCCTCTTCCTTTGTCTGAATGAAAGCCTGCATGTTTTGTTACTCTCTGTTTATTTTACGTATTTGTTGGCTTGTTCCTTCTTTTGTATTGTTTGTTTGTTTGTTTTTCTCGTCATTAACATATTTAAATCTTTATTTTGTTCCCCGTACACCATCCCGTCTTTCTCTTTCCCACTCTCATTAGCCTGGCTACTGACCTTACAACTTTCTTTTTTGTCTCTCTTAAAACATCACGACTGTAGGCAGACAACTCCAAATCCAGTTCTCCCAATTACCTTTCCTCCCAGAGCTAGAAAAAAAAAGGTGGAGGGGCTTCTTTCTCTTTGTTTTTCCCCCCCCCCCCCCCCCCCCCCCCCCCCCCCCCCCCCCCCCCCCCCCCCCCCCCCCCGTACTTGCTGATGTCTTTAGGGTCAATCCCTGTATTATCCTACCTTATCCTTCATGTATACAGGGTAAACTGTAACAATGCAGCAATTCTGAGGACAAAATGTAACAGAGCAGCAGACTGCACGAAAACTTTAATCATGTTTACAAATTGTGTGTGCGTGACGCATGAACAATGTAACAGTTGTTTACAACATTCGTCCGGAAGGTACAATCTGTAATACAAAATTATTGTTTCATTATTCGTCCAGATTGTTGACTTCTAAGTGATTTATTGACTGATGGCTCCTGAACCTGATGGAATATTCAATCTGAATTTTTAATCGGGTGGCTATGTCATGTCCATCCATGTGGACACTTCGGCAGTACTCAAATGTAGAGTTCATAACTCTCTTTCAAGTGGCCTAGATGGATAACAGAAACCTTGCAGCTTTCTTCATGAAAAATGTCACAATTTGGATACTGGTGCCATTGTCACATTTCATTTTGTCCAGTGCGCCCTGCAGGCACGGTCGTCAATGTTTATTTCGTCTCCAAATCCCTTGCCCACGTTCACCGCACTACACTTGGCATACCTGGATTTGAGGGAGGCCCCCGGACTTGTTTGAATCCATTCCATTAAATCAGAGCGTGCCTTCTTTCAGACAAATACATGTCGGGAAATGGATAAGACAGCTTGTGAGATTTTCTATAGTGAAATGAATACATTACTTAGAAAATTTTTTTTTTCATTCTTATTGCAGATTCGAACCTAGCATTAAACAGAAAAAAAGCGCTGTCTTTTAAAGGGAAATTATGTAGTTGATATGGCAACCAAAAAAAGGCTCCCGAGCTAGTGGACTGCCCTTCTTTACCTGTCATTTCAGTCCGTCAAAAATATCAGGTGAATTATGTTGTTTTTGTTCCTTGGTGAGAGGGGGGGGGGGGGGGGGGGGGGGGGCATTACATTTTAACGTATTAATGACCAGTGAACATAAACAGTGTACGAGGAATGATAAAGCAAAGCAGTTAATTGCAAAAATATTTTTGAGTCATATGCAGCAACAAGGGCTGGACTGAAAGTCGACATCAGTCCCGAGAAAACAAGATGGCGAAAAAAAAAGAAGGTAGGCCCTAGCGTGCAATCAATGGATCAGCAACTTCGGCTCTTCTGGCTTTCATTATCACCCCCCATCTATCATCCCTACCTTCCACCCTTCATCGCTTCACATCCCGAATCGCCCTGTTCATCTGCAGGAGAAAAACGTAACAAAAAAGCTCTCCCTATTGTGGACAAATACGGGGCAGTCACTTCTCGTGGTTCAGTCAGAAACGCCGCTTTCTTAATGTGATTTAGTAGGGGCAACAACTGGGCATAGTACGTCTGCTATGATTGGAAAAGAACGGACTGAGTGCTTGTTCAAAAATGTGATGGTCCTGTTGGTAAAGAGAAAACAATGAGAGAGAAAACACAAAGTGACCGTGATGATTCAGATGTGAGGGGAGTGATGGTGGAAAGTTGGTCGTCCGGCTTCCTCTTTTTTTTCTTTCCGTGGGCATCATCAATCGGATTGGGCAAATTTTTGTTTGTTTTTGCTTGTTTGTTTTCATTTTTGTCTCCTCTCACTTTCGACCTTTTAAATGCGTCCGCCTCTCTGGCTCTGTCTTTGTCTGTGTGTCTGTGTATCTGCGAGTCTCTCTCTCTCTCTCTCTCTCTCTCTCTCTCTCTCTCTCTCTCTCTCTCTCTCTCTCTCTCTCTCTTCATAGTGTGTATGAAGAAGAATAACAGACGAAATCCATCGCAAAATACTGATATTCACAACAGAGAATGTTTTGAGTTTCCCCGTGACTTTGTACAGAACTATAAATAGCTTCAATAACTCATGTTATGTAATAATTTTCCAGACTGCTAAACATACACGTGGATTTAGAATTATCCGTGATGGACATCGATGTACGTCTGTGACGTGTTAATACGCATATTTTATGCACATTCTCCTCCACATCTTCATGAAAAAGTGAACGCTGACAATAATAATCTAAAGAAAACATAATAGTATCAACTCCTGCCTGTGCCCCCCTCCCCCCCCCCCCCCTCCCTATAAACAAAATTACATCCCTGAAGATCTGAAGTTGGCAGTGTATCTATCCTAGCATTATGTTATCTATCTTAGCAGGACAGGCAACGCCCTTTGTGTAGGTCTTGCCACCATGACTCTGCCTTCTGAGCTGTCAAAGGAATTTGTGGATACATATTTCACAGGAAAGGCACAAACAACCCATGTGGAACCCGATGTTTTAACGAAATAAACGCTACACTGTGACTGACGTCCCCCTAACGAGCAAACGCGAAATTCAGTGAAGGTCTTCTACCGTAGGAAGGTCCCAAGACATGTGCCACTGACACTGATGTAGAGGGATGACCACGACTAAAGCCACGGTGAACAGTGGACACAAAATGTGTACACGAAGCAAACCACAAAAAGGCGGGAAGCGCGTGCGCAGACGGCCGCTTCCTCTTCCTGTCGCGCATGCGTGCTGGCAAAGCTTCGTCTCTCCCTGGGACTGGTTATGAAAACGTAACTGCGAAAATACAGTTTTTTTTAAGCAATTGTGATCAGGAAGAAGGTTTGTTCAACAGGTTTAAAATGATTCACTAAATAACCGCATCAACCCGTCAACACACACCCTTTCACCGTTTTCCTCCTCCGTCTCCCCCCCCCCCCCCCCCCCCCCCCCCCCCATGATAATAAAAAAAAAAAAAAATCCAAAAGATCTAATGTTGGTAGCTGAACTCTTAGTATAATGTTGGTAGTTGAACACTTAGTATAATAATAAAAAAAAAAATGTAGCATTGTTGTTGCATGTTGTGAAAGGAATTTACGCACACGTATTTAGGAGAACACTTGATGGCATCTTCTACGAAAGTGGAGGTTATAATGATTTAACGCTGAACTGCAACCAACAGCCGTATCACGAGCAAGCGTGAAATTCAAATCAGGTCCTCTATTGACCAAGGAAAACTTATTCCGAGACACATGCCATTGACATTATGAAGAGCGACCATGACCAGAGTGACAATGGAGAATAGAAATAAATGTCTGTGTGATCAAGCAAGCTTAAAGAACAGAGAATCAAGTGTCTATGTGAAGCCAGTTTAAAGAGCAGAAACAAACGTCTATGTGGAAAGAAGTTTAAGAGAGCAGAACAAATGTCTGTGTGGAAGAAGCTTAAAGAGCAGAAGCAAATGTCCATGTGAAGCAAGCTTAAAGAGCAAAACCGAACGTCTATGTGAAAGAAGCTTAAAGAGCAGGAATAAATGTCTAAGTGAAGCAAGTTTAAAGGACAGAAATAAATGTCTATGTGAAGCACGCTTAAATAACAGAAACAAATGTCTATGTGAAGCAAGTTTAAAGAACAGAAACAAATGTCTATGTGAAGCAAGTTTAAAGAACAGAAACAACTGTCTATGTGAAGCACGTTTAAAGAACAGAAACAAATGTCTATGTGAAGCAAGTTTAAAGAGCAGAAATTAAATGTCTATGTGAGGCAAGCTTAAAACCAGAAGGGCGCTCAAACGACCAGTACCCCTTCCCGTCGCGCATGCGTGCTGACAAAGCTTTGTCTCTCCCTAAGAGCGATTATAAATATGGCCTGTCTCATGCAACGTCGTGACAACTGATTTGGCAACATGCTCCTCCGTTCTACATTTAGGACTGTAGCAATCCGATTGGAGCGGATCGAGAATGTTAATCCCCCATATTACCATCTGTCATCTCACCTCCCCAAACCACCAACCCCTGCCACCATCCTCCCCCGCACCTACCTCGCTTACTCTTCTTGTCTGAAATGTCTTCCCCGTCCTCTGTTTCATACGTTCCCTATCTGAATCAATTTGTCTTTATTTGAAATTGATGGAGCACTGACAGAAATGATCTGCAGAGTTCAAGGTACATGGTTTCTTGTGGGGGGGGTTATTTGGAATTTGCAGGTCCTAACACTGTGTGAAGGAATGATCTCTATAGTTTCAAACTCTAGGGTTTCTTGTGTTGATAATGTATGAATGACAGAAGCAGTACAGGTATGCTTTCGAGTATCTGCTCGAAGAAATAAGCACAATATTCAATAACAAGTATCATCTCTTGACCGGAACATTTCTGTTAAAGTATTGTACCTCGAACCTTGACCAAGAGCGACAACCATGAATGGAACAGCCGCTGAATCCCGTACACATTTTTCACGCACCTAAAGCAGTAGCGAGCTTTGGCCGAGAAGCGCGCTCAAGAGCGGACAATGCCTCGTCATACAGTTTAATGCGATGCGTGTCGACAAAGCTTCATCGTCCTCTGGCACTGGCTACGAAAATAGTCTGTAGCACGCAATGTAATGATAAGAGATTCTGGTAAGAGGTCCCTTACGTTCTACGTTACTGAAGAGCAGTGCAGTGTCTGGAACAGATGAAGAGAGGATTTTACATTCTTCTTCTAAGCATTACCCCCATCCTTTCTCGCTCAGTTTCCGTCATCGTCGTCACATCTTCTCGCTGTCACCAAGGTCTGCCCTTGTTCCTTTTCAACCCCCTGAAATATTAATGATATTGATAATGTAATCCTTGAACACCTAATGTTGGCAGTAAAGCTCCCAGTATGGTAATAACACCACATGTAGCAAGCTTGTTGCAGGTCTCGCCACCATGAATCGGCCGTGCCATTTTGGAAGGAATTAGACCATACATATTTTAACAGACCCAGCCCGCCCATCGACTGTGGGACCAGATGGTTTCAGGAAATGAAGGCCGCACTGGACTGACGTTCACCTTACCAGCAAGCACGAAACTCAATTCCAGTCTTCTACTGAGCAGAGAAAACTCATTCCCAGGCACTCCCACTGACACTGATGAAGAGGGACGACCACAGCTGGAGCGGTTGTGGAGAGTGGAAACAAATGTCCGCACGTCAAAGGGGCGGCAATATTGAGTCGGGAAGCATGCGCGTAAATGGTCTCAGTCCCTTCCTGTCGCGCATGCGTGCTCCAAAGCTATCGCTGGTTACCACGACTAGCTGTAAAAATGGCTTGTGTCGTGTACTTTGGTGATGACAGTGTTCTGGAGACAGGAGTCCTCATATTCTACATTTCTGGGGCTCAACGCTCAAACTAGTTGGAACAAATGAAAACACCAATGCTCACTCTTCTTGCCGTGAGAAATCTCTCAACCTTCCCCTCACCCCCACCTGCTCTGTCGTGTTTCCTTTGTGCTCTAATTGAACGTTTTGGGTTTTTTTTTTCTTTACTAGGAGTATAATTAGACCTGACACTAACTGAGAAAAAATGATTTGAACAGTTCAAAGTAAGTGACCTCCTTGAATTTCTTCATGGATTAGTAGACCAGACACGGATACAGGCAATAACCTACACACTTCAAAAGAATTGGGTAGTCGTGCTGACAATACATGAATGAAAGAAACTATAGAGAGACTAAAACTTGGGCATCTGTTTGGAAACTAAGCACAGCTTTTGATCACAAATAATTAATACCTCTTGTCCAGGACAAGGTATGCTGCTCAATCATTTCCCTAGAGCGACGTTGTATCCAAAACAAAACCTTCATGTGTATAAGCGGCACAGTGTTTTGGAAGGAAACATACGCAGAAACGAGTACGTTGACTTTCTGTTACACATCCGCATAGTGCCAAAGACAGCTGTATCTTTCTCTGGCAATGGCTATGAAGATGGCCTGTCTCGTGCAGTTTGATGGTAACACATTTTATCGATAGGTCATCTGTATTCTACATAACACAGATACATCACTCCCATTGCTTGGAATAGAGGGAGGGAGGATGTGTATTCGAAAAATAAATGCATTTTTCCTTTTCTGTGTGTGTGTGAGAGAGAGAGAGAGAGAGAGAGAGAGAGAGAGAGAGAGAGAGAGAGAGAGAGAGAGCGACAGACAGACAGACAGACAGACAGAAGATAGGGGTGGGATGGGATTAGCTAGGAACAGACAGCGACATGGACGGTTTGTTCTCCCTACCTTTTCTCTCTGACTCTACTCCATGCCTCTGCCGATCCGCCGTCGAACCATCCAACCACCGATCCGATCCGATCTCCGCCGATCCGCCGCTTTTGCGGATCAGCCTAACCGCCTCTCCTCCTGTCTTCCAAACCGCCGAAATTTGGTAATAGAATTTGACTCAAGAGCTACCGGCTGGCGATACATTCAATCGCTTCCCGCGTCAGTCATGCTGTCAGTTTCGGCGAAGGCTTCGTGTCTACGTCTCATCCATACCAACGTCCAAACTGGTCTTCTCTCTTCGAAGTTTGGTGAGAGGATTTTACATGTGTGCAAGATGTTATGCGTGCGTTCGCACACGGAACCGCGGACGATGGTTTCATTCAGTGGACTTTGGGAAGTAGAGTCACGATGCTAAATCCGAAGGTAAAATCCCCACCTGTACGGAAACGCCCCCAGCGGAGATTCGAACCAGCGACCCCAGGATAACCAGCTTCACGAGTCCGTCGCTCAGCCAACTACACTATGATGAAAACACTATTATCACTATTATTGCTCTTGTTACCATTATTATCATTGTCATCATCATTATTTCAATTCCCATAATTCCGCTTCTCAACGGCCCCCGTTTTCATCCAACATTCATTTTGCGCCGAATATGAGAAGATATGTGGTTGCTCGTTCTTCGTTTTCTTTGTCCTGAATGTTGTTTGTTTTTACGTGAAGAAAACCCAAGAGATCGAAATGCACTGTGTTTTGTCCTGTAATCTGTCTGTATCGTCTGGTGAAAGTTATACCCTCTCTTTTCAAATTTGCTTCGTTTTTCCGCCCTCAGTCACTTCGTTTTGAAACTCTCTTCAAAAATATGATACGGTATATTTGCAATGCTGGTTTTTTTTTTTCAGAATTATCATCTTGAGAAGTGTCCAGACAAGAATTATCTTCCTCCCTATTTTTTTTTCGAAAGGAGGATTAGTTTTAAAAGCTTCCCCCCTATTTTTTTCCAAAGGAAGATTATTTTGAAAAGTGTCCGGACGAGGATTCGTTTTCCTCCCTAGCACTGACGCAGACACTCACTGTCTTTATTGTATTCGCGGAAACTGCCGTGATGGCCGCCTGTTGTTTCGGCGTTGTCTTTTAAACAGGTCATTATCTGTTCAGAGAGAGAGAGAGAGAGAGAGAGAGAGAAGTCACCTATCAGAAGCCTTTATTCGATCAAGGATCGAGATTTTAGGCAGATTTCCAATCAGTCCTTGCTAAAAAGTAGAGAGAGAGACAGACAGACAGACAGACAGAGAGACAGAGAGACAGAGACAGAGAGAAGATACCCATCACTGATGGAGTCAGGAGTGACAGACAGACAGATAAATGGAAAAACAGACAGCAGACAGAAGACACACAGAAGGAGAGGGGAGATAAGGAAAGATGGCGGGGATGGGGTCCTGACACTGTCTACCATTCTGTCACACTGTGATGCTATCTGTCTCTCTGTGCCAGACACACAAGGGCAGACAGGCCCTGTCGTGACAACTCGCCTTCAGGGGGAAGAAAAGAAAAGTTCCAGACAGAGGACTAACCGCCACATCTGTCCCGCGCAGAATGGTGACTGCGGGTTGCAAGGATTATTCCATGTTTATCAAGATGTATACAGACAAGAGGACAGCGTTGTCTGAATTTTCTTCGCAGCTTGAAGTTCATACACACACACAC
>JADBJO010006066.1:85000-87500 GCA_016801955.1 Conus betulinus
TGTCGTCAAAGAAATGATCGTCGTCAAAGAGAATGAGTGTCGCCAAAGAAATGATTATCGTCAAAGAAATGATTGTCGTCAAAGAAATGATTGTCGTCAAAGTAAGGACTGTCGTCAGAGAAATGATTATCGTCAAAGAAAGGATTTTCGTCAAAAAAATTATTGTTTTCAAAGAAAGGACTGTCGTCAGAGAAATGATTGTCGTCAAAGAAATGATTGTCGTCAAAGAATTGATTGTCGTCAAAGAAAGGACTGTCGTCAGAGAAATGATTGTCGTCAAAGAAATGATCGTCGTCAAAGAAATGAGTGTCGCCAAAGAAATGATTGTCGTCAAAGATGATTGTGTCAAAGTAAGGACTGTCGTCAGAGAAGTGGATGTCGTCAAAGAGATGACTGTCGTCAAAGAAATGATTGTCGTCAAAGAAATTATTGTCGTCAAAAAAATCAGTGTCGCCAATGAAATGTTTGTCGTCAAAGAAATGATTGTCGTCGGAGACATGATTGTCGTCGATAAGAGATGAGACTACGGGCTTATTAGATGATGTCCCCACGTGTATTGGACAGAGCAGTCAACCACTGATTACCACCAAAACGACTCGGCAACAATGCAGTGTCTACTTCTGCGGATTGCCTTCTACATTCTTGACATTGATCGTTCACAGCGTACTACTTCCAGGTCTGAGGTTGCAACTGCGTAGCTGGTTAAAATCTGATAAGCTGAAGAAGGAATGAAAAAAAAAAAGAGAAAAACAAAGTTAAGGAAGGAGGAGAACGGAATGAAAGAAGACACCAAAACGTAGAGAACACATTCATTCATTATCAGCCATAAAACATGATTGGAAATTTGATATTAATGTCGTGAAGAAGAAGCTCTAAGTGGAGTCAGGGTGGTGGGGTGGGGGCGCGCGCGCGCGCGCGCGTGTGTGTGTGTGTGTGTGTGTGTGTGTGTGTGTGTGTGTGTGTGTGTGTGTGTGTGATAGTGTGTCTGTCTGTCTGTCTGTCTGTCTGTCTGTCTGTCTGCCTGTTTGTCTGTCTGTCTGTGGCTGTGTCTGTGTGTATGTCTGTGCTTGTGTCTGTGTCTGTGTATCTGTTTCTGTCTGTGTGTCTATGTGTGTATGAGACAGACAGAATCAAAGATCAATTCATCCTATAACCATGGAGGAAGTATCATTTAAAATAAAATTTGAAAGCAGACAGAGACAGATGCATTTCAGAGTATGTTTTGGAATTGAAAACACGTACGTACATTTGGTTGTAGTTACAATTCTCGAGTCATAGAAAGAGTTAAATGGCAACTTAACACATTTAAACGTCTTTGTTAAATTGACAAAAAGTTACTAATTACTCTCTCTCTCTCTCTCTCTCTCTCTCTCTCTCTCTCTCTCTCTCTCTCTCTCTCTCTCTCTCTCTCTCTAAAACAGACAGACATACACACACACACACACACACACACACACACACACACACACACACACACACCAAGGCAGACAGACAGATAGACACACACACACTCGCGCGCGCGCGCATGTGCACACACACACACACACACACACACACACACACACACACACACACACACACACACACACACACACACACACACACACTACTCAGACAAGAGAGAACTACAGACGTTTCGAGGTCGTCCTCTCCAAGTTATCTCGCTCCAAACTCAAAGGCCGCATTCAGTTTCATTTCATCTTGTTCTCAATGCTAATTGTCTGTTCTAGATTTTTTTTTGATAACTAACTCTTGTCTCGAGCGTTATATCTTTCAAGATGTTTTTGTTTAACGTGAGGGGCAAGGGGGGAGAAGCGGGAGGCGTTGTCATTACATTCTGTATTGTACCATTTGTATTGTGCTCGTAATTCATATAATCTCCTTTTGTTTCTCCTCCTCCTCCTCCTCCTCCTTCCTTGCTTCCTCTTCTTTTTCTTCTTCTTTTTTCATCTTCTTTCTTTTTCTTCTTCTTCTTTCTTCTCTTCTTCTTCTTTCTTCTTCTTCTTCTTCTGCATCATTGTCATCAATATCGTTTTTTTTTTTTTCACTACTTCTTCTTCGTGTCACCGTCGTCGTTGTGTCATCATTGACGTCGCCATCGTCTTCGTTTTCCTCTTTTCGTGTTGGCTTCCGCGTTTTCTCCCTTCCTCCTTCTTCTTCCTCCACCTTCCTCCTCTTCCTTCTTCTTCTCCTCGTCCGCTTCCTCCTCCTCCTCCCTCCCCCTCCTCCTCCTCCTCCTCCTTCTCCTCCTCCTCTTTTTTTCTTCTTCTTCTTCTTCTTCTTCTTCTTCTTTCTTCTTCTTCTTCTTCTTCTTCTTCTTTCTACTCTTCTTCTTCTTCTTCTTCTCTTCTTCTTCTACTCCTTCTTCTACATAATTGATCTCCCTTTATCAATTCAAAATGCAGTGTGGGATTTGTTCGCTGACGATACATCTTTACAATGCTCTAGTCATAGCATCGATGAAATTAATTATCATTTCAGAAGCAAGCATGAAATCAGT
>JADBJO010006066.1:92500-105000 GCA_016801955.1 Conus betulinus
CTCCGTGCCTTCCTCTCCTCCTCCTCCTCCTCCTCCTCCTTCCTCCTCCTCCTCCTCCTCCTCCTCCTCCTCCTTCTCTTACTCCTGCTCCTTCCTCTCCTCCTCCTCCTCCTCCTCCCTCCTTCTCTTCTTTTTACTCCTGCTCCTTCCTCTCCTCCTCCTCCTTCTTCTTCTTTTACTCCTGCTCCTTCCCCTCCTCCTCCTCATCCTCCTCCTTCTTCTTCTCTTACTCCTGCTCCTTCCTCTCCTCCTCCTCCTCATCTTCCTCCTCCTCTCCTCCTTCTTCTCTTACTCCTGCTCCTTCCTCTCCTCCTCCTCCTCCTCCTTCTTCTTTTTTTACTCCTGCTCCTTCCTCTCCTCCTCCTCCTTCTTCTTCTGGGCCTTCCCCTCCTCCTCCGGAAGATTCTTCTTCTCTTACTTTCCTTCCTCTCCTCCTCCTCCTCATCCTCCTTCTTCTTCTCTTACTCCTGCTCCTTCCTCTCCTCCTCCTCCTCCCTCCTCCCTCTTCTCCTTCTTCTCTTACTCCTGCTCCTTCCTCCTTCTTTTCCTCTCTTTTTCTTCAAATCTTGTCTGTTCAGTTATTTATTCCTATTTTTAATCCACTTTCTGCTTAAAAATGTTTCTTTCCTATTACCTTTTTTTTTTTTAGATTATATTTTCAAGGATTTGTCTAATTCTGGGCATTTCACCGCGGAAAGATATTTTTGCTGAATGCGGCCAAATATTTTGTCTTCACACTAAGTAATAAATAATTGATGTTTCCTCAGTACTTTTGTGAACACAAATATATTGCATACGCACTTTACGTTTGACGTATTTGTTGCAATTTCAGTCCTTTTTTTTGTTTTGTGTTTTGTTATGTTTTATATTTTGTTTTTAGAGTCCGTAGTTCTTTCGATGGCTTTAACAAATAAATCTAGAATCTGAAGTTTGAAGTCGTGTCTTATTTCGCAGTAGTATAGCTATTTTCTTTCCATCGAGGGACGCATGGAGAATTGCGTAGCACTAACTGGTGTATGTTTTGTACCTTTCAATTTCTGGTCTTATGTTGAAATTGTTTTTTTTGCTTCAACAGACATTAGCGCTGGCGCTCGTGGTCAGATTAGGGAGAGTTTTTTTTTTTCTCTTTATGCTTTAAAAGACTGTCGCTCTGGCACTGTTGGAGGACTGGCTTTGGAGAGAGTTCCCTCTTTAAAAACAGCCTGTGGTCCTGGCACTTTTCGACTCACTGGAAAGCTGTTTACAGTTTTGAATGAGAAAATAAAGATATATAGGATGTGGTGGTAAGATCAAAACTAGAAATGTTCAGTCGATGACCATACTGCGGTAGACGATCACAATGGCTTATCCCATCGGAAAACATGAGAACGAGAATACGGTCCGTTTTCTTGACGTTTGACAACATCCGAATGGAAAAAACACACATGCTGGGGTTTTTTTTTTTAACTATGTTGCCCATAGCAAAAAACGTGCAATGATGGTATATAATTTTAAAAAAATCCAAGTGTACAATGCTTAGATAAGATAATAAGAATGTTGCTTATAGCCCAGCCGACCGCAAAGGGCCATATCAGGGCTGTCACCACGTTAAAATCAACTCACAAGTCATTCATTCACACAATTCTTTAAAATACATGTTCTAAAAAAAAATCCATCCGAAAAGTTTGTTTAAAAAAAAAAAAAAAAAAAAAAAAAAAAATTCAGTAAAATCTCAGATCCGATGAAAAATGTTAATCTCTTTCAAGAACTCAAAGATCGCGTCAGGCGGACATCTCTGAACAAGGTTTTCATGGAATCTGCTGTAAAATGTTTGTGTCTCACATCGTGCAAGTCCCAACACTCTAAAAGAACATGTTTCATTGTGAGTGGCACATGACATGGAATGCACCATGGAGCTCTTCACTCTTTAAAAGGTATGAATGGGTAAAATACGAATGGCCGGTGTGCAGCCGGCATAGAACTGTTTCTTCTTTACGACCACCAGACGTAAGATGAGAGGAACTCCTTTAGGTTTGGACGGATCTGAAAGAGTTTGTTATCCGTCTGTGTATTGCAATCTTCCTGCCAGAGGTCTCTGACATAATCATTAGTTTTTGGTTTCAGATCTGAGCAGGGGATGTATATTTAGACAATTTTCCTGTTGTGGCATTCTTGGCCAGACGATCAGCCATTTCATTCCCTCCGATGCCAACATGACCGGGAACCCAAGTCAGAACAATGTTGTAATCCTCCATTTTCAACCTGGTAAAAAGTTTGTTTTTTAAACACAAAACTGGAGAAGTTCGGGATGATGGAGGTTGCGGCCAGCTATGGCCTCCAAAGCTGACAGCGAATCCGACAGAACCAGAAAGTCCCTCTTCATAGATTGCGAGATTATACCCAGCGCCAGAACCAGAGCTGTAACTTCAGCAGAGTAAGCAGAAGCATCTGAAGGAATATGTTCTAACTATTTGAGAAGGAGCACCAGGGCAATAGGCTGCACAGGCCACTCCATCTTCAGACTTGGAACCGTCAGTGAAAATTTTCTGACAGGATGGGAATTTCGAACAGAGATTCCGTATACAAAAGCTGTATGCCAGACAGCTGGTAGATTCTTTGCGAAAAGCTGCAAGGTCAAAACGAGTGGCCAAGTGTACAGTTGCTTAATATCTAAAAACTGTTCACACACACACACACACACACACACAAATACACACACACACACAGTCTTGTGAAATACACTTCAAAAAAAAAAAAAAGAAAAGACGAGAGGAAACGAGCAAATTAACTTCCAAACCTGATAGCCCTGTACACCCGCACTGCACACAGCACTGCAGAATTAGAAAGGAGGGTGTGGGTGAAGCTGGCAGAATGAGGACGAGGACAACGGACGATGAGGTCCAACATTGTACACCAACGATTGACTAGCTCAGACCTAACGGACATAGCTTTACACGTCTTTTACACTCTCCACCTAACGGACATAGCTTTACACGACTTTTTACAATCAGCACCTAACGGACATAGCTTTACCACTTTTACTCCACCTAACGGACATAGCTTGACACGACTTTCACAATCTCCACCTAACGGACATAGCTTTACACGACGTTTCACATCTCTCACCTAACGGACATAGCTTTACACGACTTTTACACTCCCCACCTAACGGACATAGCTTTACACGACTTTTACACTCCCACCTAACGGACATAGCTTTACACGACTTTTACACTCCCCACCTAACGGACATAGCTTTACACGACTTTTACACTCTCCACCTACGGACATAGCTTTACACGACTTTTACACTCTCCACCTAACGGACATAGCTTTACACGACTTTTACACTCTCCACCTAACGGACATAGCTTTACACGACTTTTACACTCTCCACCTAACGGACATAGCTTTACACGACTTTCACACTCTCCACCTAACGGACATAGCTAACACGACTTTCACAATCTCCACCTAACGGACATAGCTTTACACACTTTTACACTCTCCACCTAACGGACATAGCTTTACACGACTTTCACACTCTCCACCTAACGGACATAGCTTTACACGACTTTTACAATCTCCACCTAACGGACATAGCTTTACACGACTTTCACGATCTCCGCCTAACGGACATAGCTTTACACGACTTTTACAATCTCTCTGAACTTAAATGTTCTAAAATCTCCCTAAGCTCAAATGTTCCCAAACTTTACTCATCTAGGGAATTTGTTTTTAATTGTATATCTCATCCAAATACGTGAGACATTCTGGAACCTAAAATGCTGTCTGTCACCTGACAGACCGGACGCACAGATGAAGCGGAAGTTAAGTTAGTCAATTGAGCAGGCGCCTTTTTGATTGTGTTTGTTTGTTTGTTTGTTTGATTTTTCACACCTAATCGTTTCTGTCTGCGATATTGTGAGCACCTGCCTTCCCTACTCTTACCTCTCTGCCGCCCCGTCTCCCTTCCCAGACACACTCAACAAGTGTCCTCTCTCTCATGCGAACAAATATCACTGCTACACCCAGATCAGTTACGGTTTAGACAAAATCCTTCGTCTCACACAGAACAAGCCGAATGGCCTTTTTGACATGAATCACACTCGTGAAAGTTTTTCTTCTTTTTTTTTTTTTTTTTTTTTTTTTTAATGTTGCTCGGGCCATTGACAAAATTGAGCTTGATATTACGCTTTCTTCCTAGAGCGCATTCAAAACTATCTTGCGACGCATGTGCATTTGTCTATTTTTCACAACAACAAAAAATCTAGTGTTCCACAGAGCTGTTAGTTTTCTGTTGCCGTTCTAATTTTGCATCAGTGGTGCACCAAGCACCGTGAAACGTTTTCAGATGAAATTAATTCAAACACAATTATTTCTGACACACAGAAGATTCGCCTTACTTGGTCAACCTTGTTAGCTGGACACCATTCAACTCATGGCCGTACATCCTTACATAGATGAATTCATCATTACGTAAAAGGGAAATGCTTCCTGATGTTGAGGTTTTTGACGAAAAAAGAAATGGGTCTTCTTCCCAGTAACATACTGCCTATCAGTTCCATCTCGAATTTCTTTTTTCAAAATCCTTTTTTTTTCAGTACATGATGACCACTATGTGAGGCAAACACTGAAAACCTTTGCAAATATTTATCAGCACTTTCTATTGCTGAAGACTTTGCTAATCACAGTCCAAGGAATGACAGTCCATTACAACCTGTCTTCGTCAGTACATCTTCAGATCTGTTGTCAGAAAAACATTACAATGAAAACAACACCAACTCAGAAAAAGGAGAACCTCTCTTATTCATATATAGTCAGTATGAGCCTAGAACTGATCATGCCACAATATGATTACTCCACCGATTATGATTCATAGGAGAGCTATCAAAGTATCTATAGTATTCTTTAAACATTCCCATTGATCGACTTTGATTACAGGCAAATAGGAATCATTCCTCGTACGGCTAAGCTATTTTCGAAACTTAAGGCGCAAGATGTGTCAAGACAATGCTCTTCTTCGTTTCAATGAATGTGTTAGCCCGAACAACACTTTTCAAACACAAATCTTTTCACATCGGTTGTATGCGATTCAAGTCTAGCACAGTCTGAAGGTGGTAAATGAATCATATCCCTGGGGATGCAAAGAAAAGGCAAAAAAAAAAAAAAAAACGAATTGTTCTTTCAGACAAGTTGAACAGGCGTTTTTTCTACCCAATTTGATTCAACTTTCAAATCCGACTTTTTTGCTACTTTTTTGCAAGGCTCTAATCTCTCTCTCTCTCTCTCTCTCTCTCTCTCTCTCTCTCTCTCTCTCTCTCTCTCTCTCTCTCTCTCTCTCTCTCTCTCTCTCTCTCTCTCTCTCTCTCTCATACGTGCGTTATTGCAAACTAAAGTGAAACAATGCTGCAGGCTCCAGGCAAAGTGTAGCAATGCAGTAACCTGCAAAAAAAAATGTTAACATTTTGTTACCACTGTAACATTCATCCTCAGGAACAATGCCAACAACTGTCACATTTTCCGCACGTACTGCTGCGTTCAGCAGGTTTTTTCTCCATTAAAAAGAACTGAACTGGACTGAATACTGGAAAAAAAACTTAAAGAGTTGATAGATGATTAAATCATATCGTTTTCAGCATGTCCACAGAAGCATTCAAACGTACTTTTGATATCTCTTTCAAAAATATTGCTTTTCACCTAAACACATTTTGGATCATATTGACTTTGTTAAATTTTGTCTTAAAGCAAGGCTTCCGGCATACACGGTCACCAATATTTATTTAGTTACGAAACCTTTCGCCTCCAGTCACTCTACGCTTGGAGTTTAAGGAGCCCTCGTACTCTCCACACACCCACTCGATTTAGTAACAGAAAGAAGCGTTTTTTTTTTTTTTAGAAGGAAATTGTCTGACAGGGGGTTTTGGGGGGTAAAAGCTCCAAAGCTGCAGAACTGCCCTATATTTTTACCCTGCCAGTCCATCAAAAAATGTACAATTCGGCTACTGAAGTCTGAGCATATTCATGATCCGTGCGCGAAAAATGAGAGTAAGAAGAAAGACAAACAGAAAATGAACAATTGCAAAAATACGGGTTTTTTTTTTTTTTTTTTTGTTTTTTTTGTTTGTTTTTGCTTTTGTTTTTGTTTTTGTTTTGTTTGGGTTTTTTTCGTAATAAACGATAGCAAAATTCCAGTCTGACGGAGGCAGGATCTTAAGAGCACCGACAGGAAATGAGGCGCAATGTACTCAATGGATTAGCATCGTTGACTCTTTTTTCTTTCAGTGTCACCCTTGTCCCCCATTCCTACTTCCCACTGTCGAGTCTGTGTTGCTCTACAACTCGGAAACATGGACCTTAACAAAGCAGATGGAGAAGAGCCTTGATGGGACGTATACCCGCATGTTGAGGATGGCATTAAATGTCTCTTGGAAGCAACACATGACTAACGAAGAGCTATATGGATACCTCCCTAAAGTTAGTGACAAGGTAAGAACACGTAGGTTTTGCCTAGCCGGTCACTGTAGGCGACATACAGAGGAAGCTGCTTCACAACTTGTACTGTGGCAGCTAACCGGAGGGACAGCGAACATGGGAAGGAAGACAACAGACTTCATTGATCTTCTCAAAGGGACACTGGCCTCGAAAACATCGATGAGATCAAGGCAGCTATGTTGGACAGGAGCAAGTGGAAGGAGTCCATCACAGAGGTTCGATCGGGGAGATCGGTCTAACTGGAACTGAACTGAACTTGACTGACATTCAGGACAGGGAGCCAGCGCGAAATTCAGTGAAGGTCTTCCATTGACTGTGGAAAATTCATTCCGAGGAACGTGCCACTGACACTGATTAAGCGCGACGACCATGGGCTCGAGCAACAGTGGAGAGTGGTAACAAATGTCCGCGCCGAGCAAGCTAAACACGGGAAGCACGTGCACAGAAGACCCCCACTTCCCCCTCCCATTTCGCGCATGCGTGTTCACAAAGCTTCGTCTCTCCCTGGGATTGGTTATGGAACGGTTGTTCGATTGTCCAGAAAGGTGTCTGCATCTATCGGGCCTGGTAGACGTCTGGATATGTTGTGAAAGTAAGCATTGCAAAAACACACCCCTGTCATTCAGTCCCAGACCAGAAGGGAAATCTATAGCATCATCTTCATCTCCTCATCCTCATCGATCAACACACACAAGCAATGTCTCAGATTCTGTGGCCATTCATGCCCTGCTCTTATGGTGACCTCAGTTTCGATTTTCTCTCCGTATCTATGCCCTTGGTGAGGTTTTGTCGGGGTCACCAACATCGGCGAATTCGTGGCGACTGTCTTCCGATGGACGTGGTGCCGCGCCCTCTAGAGAGAGAGAAAGAGCTCACTCACACTGACTCCATGACTGAGCAATGACTGTCTTCACTAGGGGGCTTAGTAGGTGGTGTCCTGAATATGTTGGATGAGTACCGGCACCAATAAACACCATCAAACTGACCCGGCTGCAGTGCAGTGCAGTGTCTCCTCTGGTGCGGTGCATCATGATGATTTGACATCAATCACTCCCAGTGAATTGCCCGTGGCGGAGCTGCAGTAAGACTGGGCAAAGTCTGGCACTGGATGGGGAGCTGTATGGAGCGGCGTGGGTATAGTGCCACTAAGGTTGTATGGAAGACGAGAGCCCCCCCCCCCACCTTCCTTCCTCCCCCCCCCCCCCCCCCCCCCCCCCCCCCCCCCCACCCCCCCCCCCCCCCCCCCCCCCCCCCCCCCCCCCTCCTAAAAAGACCAGCAAGCTCAGAATAGTTCAGATTTTGATTTCAACAAATTATTGTATTAAATCAGCAAACCTTCAGTCCCCCCCCCCCCCCCCCCTTTACTTTTTCAATCCCTCCTGCCTTCTTTCCACTTCTTGCATTCCCCCCCCCCCCCCCCCAAACACATCACCCTCCTCCAACACCAGCGTGAGCATCTCTTGTGGAAGCATAAGTTTTTACGAAATAATCATTGCCCTGTGACAGATTTCCGTATAACGATTAAAGCCTGAAATTCAATGAAGGTCTTCTTTTGACTAAAAGAAAGCAATTCCTAGGCACGTGCAACTGACACTGATCAAGGGGGACAACCACGGCTAGACTGACAATGGAGAGTGGCTACAAATGTCCTTATGCCAGGGCAACTGCAATATCATTGGAAGCACGCGCACGTCCTATCCCAGTCGCGCATGCGTGCTGACAAAGCAGCGTGGCTCACTGGGACTGGCTATGCAAATGGCCTGAATCATGTAACTCGATAATGATAGATTCTGGCGACCGCTTCCAACTTTGTACACTCAATGGCCATAGCTTACTCTTCTTGCCGTCACAAAGGTTTATCCCTACAATGTTTCATGTGTTCCCGAACAGAACAAGCTTGTTCTCATTTGGGATTAGTAGGTCCGACATTGATTTAATAAAATGATCTCCACAATTCAAAGCAAATGGCTTCTTGTGGGATTTCATTTGGGTTTAACAATCCTGACACTGAGTCTGGGAGTGATCTCCACACTTCAAAGTAAACAGCTTCTTGTGTTGACGTACGTGCATTCAAGAAACAACAAAGACTTATACACCGATATCTGTAAAAAAAAAAAAATTAACACGAAATTCAAGGCAAATATCACTTTAATAGTGATTAAAGTGTCAAACTTCAATGGAATGGTCGCTGAGTCTCAAACGAATGTTCACGTGCCTAAAAGCAGCAGCATGCTTCGGGAGGGAAGAAACGCACAGAAACAACCATTTCCGCTTCCTGTCCAGCCTTCGCGGCGTACGTCCACAGCTTCATCATTCTCTTGATCGGCTGCGGAGCTGACTTGTCTTATTCAGCAACGGTGTAACAGATACTGCCTATAGCTGACCCAGTGTTCTCCATCCCTGAGAAGCAGCACTCGCATTGCCTGGAGCAGATGGAGAGAGGGTTTATTTACTACTACTCCGTTCCTCACCCTGCATCACAACACTCTTTATCAATGTTGTTCTGCCCTCTCTCCATTTCCAAAGCCTTTCTCATCTTTGTCCTCCCAGTTCTTATAGAACAGGGACTTCTTTACAATGGGAACGAAGAAATGCTGCTGTCTGTGTGTCTGTCTGTGTGTCTGTCTGTCTGTCTGTCTGTGTGTCTGTCCGTGGTCAAAATGTGTTCCACTCGCTCCAGACAAAACTTCTGGGCCGATCTTTCTGAAAATGTGTAGGTATGTTCATTATGGGTCACGAATGATGTCCGATGTTTTATTGCACCAGAATAGCCGTTACTAACGGCTGTAACGGCCCAAAACGGTTTTTCTTCTTTATAGAATATCTCTGTGACGAAATACATTATGACGCATGTTTGATTGTGACGGGTTTGTTTTTTTTGTTTGTTGGTTTGTTTGTTTTTAATGAAAGTACTGTATTTGACGGATTTTAGAATGCTTTAGATCTAATAACTGTCTGGTACATCATGGCAATCTTCATAGTTAACATGCTCTTTGACGTGTACACGCGTATTCAAGATAAACTGGGAGTACGTTCCTATGCTTTGCATCTTGTTTGGTTTTGCTTGGTCCCCCGTAGGCGGCATTGTTCTTCATTTGGCATTTGTCACCAGACACCACTGGAGGAACTCCTCTCCACTGGACAGCTTCGATAAAGTTGTGTACAGACATTTAATGAAAAGATACATTCTCAATAAAGGGGACGGGGTGATGGACAATATAGAGGAAAGAAGAAAGAAAGAAAGAAAGAAAAGAAAGAAGAAAGAGGGAAAGAAAAGAATAAAGGTGGGTAAGAAAGGAGGTGAGACAAGGAGGAGAAAGGATAAATAGAGGAAGAAAGGAAAAATGAAGAAAGGATGAAAGTTTTACAAGATTTCATTTGGGGTGCATGCGCGCGCGCTGGCGCGCTCCACATGTTTTTTGTGTGTGTGTGTGTGTGTGTGTGTGTGTGTGTGTGTGTGTGTGTGTGTGTGTGTGTGTGTTTGCGCGCGCGTGTGTGTGTGTGTGTGTGTATGTGTGTGTGTGTGTGTGTGTGTGCGTGCGTGCGTGCGTGCGTGCGTGCGTGCGTGCATGCGTGCGTGTGTGTGTGTGTGTGTGTGTGTGTGTGTGTGTGTGTGTGTGTGTTCCCATGTCTGTGTGAATATGAGAGTGCGCGTGCATTCGGGCGTATGCATGCGTGCGTGTGTGTGTGTGTGCGCGCGCGTGCGCGCGCGCGCACATGCGTGCGTGTGTGTGTGTGTGTGTGTGTGTGTGTGTGTGTGTGTGTGTGTGTGTGTGTGTGTGTGTGTGTGTGTTTTCATGTATGTCCCTGTCTTAGTGTCTGTGTCGTTCACAAAAGTTGGAATCGGTCTCTGTACCCTCGAACACAGCTGAATACAAAAAGAGAAGAACGACTTGCAATGAGACTGGCATGGAAGCATACAACAGCTCCGGTTTTCATTCTGTGTGAAATGGTATTGACCAGACAACGATCATAGCTAGCTAGTGGTCAGTTTTAGCGGTGGAGATGCAAGCAAACGAACAGAACATGAAGCATCCTTTTCTATGTGTTGCTACAATGAATCTGCCTTGGATATTTGGAAGGACATTAAGCATGCTCCCTCAGCTGTTGTTCCCTCAAGTCAAGTTACATGCTATGTCATGTCATGTCATAATGCCATGTCATATCATGCCATGCCATGACATATGCCATGCCATATTACATGACGTAAATATCTCTTGACTTGAGGGAACTGAGAGCTGAGGGAACATAGAGCTAATTCTCCTAACAAACCGCTCTATGTTCCCCATCAGCTCTATGTTCCCTCAATTCAAGTTACATGATGACCAGAGGTCAACTAATGGTCAGAGTGACCAGTGGTCAAGCAATGGTCAGTGTGACAGTGTTCAAGCAATGGTCAGAATGATCATTGGTCAAGCAATGGTCGGAGTGACCAGTGGTCAAGCAATGGTCAGAATGACATGTGGTCAAGCAATGGTTAAACTGACCAGTGGTCAAGCGTGAGTTATAATGAAAATGACGTGAGAGAAAGACCACTTGTCAGTTAGACCATTGGTTGACCACTGGTCAGTCTGACCACTGCTTTACCACTGGTCACTTTGACATGACATGACATGTTACTTGACTTGAGGGAACATAGAGCGATCCACATCACAGATCCACATGACGTATCCACACCACAGATTCATATCATAGATTCACGCTACAGACCCACACCACAAATCCACACCAGAGATCCGAACCACAGATTCACACGCTGATCTACACCGCGGATCGATACCACAGAACTACATTACAGATCCACACCATAAATCCACACTACGTGTTTACAACATGAATCCACACCACAGATCCAAATTACAGATCCACACCACAGATCCAAGTTATAGATCCACACCACAGATCCAAATTACAGATCCACACCACATATCGACACCACATGGTCACACCACACCTCCACACCACACCTCCACACACACACATCTCCACACCACACACACCCACACCACACTTCCACACACACACACCTCCACACCACACTACACATCCACACCACACCTTCACACCACACCCCCACGCTGCGACTTCGTCCTTGGACGACATTTCTTTTTCCTCCCAATCGTCGTTAAAATCATTGCGAAACTTTTGAGACGTACTCGTCCGGACAAATAAGCAACAGATGCATGTGAAAGAATTAACCTCCACGGCGTAAACAATTAATGGCCACGCGCCAGAGAGACATCCAACTTAATTCGGGAAGCGCTTACAGAAATGAGCACTTTCCCTTTCTGTCCCTCAAGCAAAAATTCATCTTCCTCTCTGGTAGAGGTACGAAAATAGCCTCTCTCTCATGCAACAATTGATAGCTTCTGGCAACCTCTTCTACATTACAAGGGTGCAGCGGACAAATTTCGCAAAACTAATGAAAAATTTAGCTCCACCCTTCTCCCACCTTATCTCCTACCGCCGCACACACACCACACACACACACACACACACACACACTCTCTGATCCATTTTCCTTACATCTAGAGGGATAACAGTGGACTTTTGCTGGATTCCGTCACATTGTGGGATTGTAGGAAATGAATGGGCAGACAGAACTGCCCGCATGGGATCCAAAAACTCTGAAAATTATGTCAAAATACCCTTGAGTCTTCACGAAGCCTATGGACTCTTAAATAAAGTTTCTTTTGAGTCTTTTTATAAGCTGTATAAAGAGTCAGTTCTCTTTAAAATACATGTACAAGATTCTTCACTGAGTTGCTGTTCAAGAACTCAGAAATCTACCTGTCCATCTAACTCGCCCAATCAAATTCGTAAACTGTATACAAAGACGCATGTACATGTACACAAATTTCGGAAACTGGGAATCTCTCTTTATAGGCTCAAAGTTAACGCTCTTCGTACAAAATTCCACAGAAATTTACAATGCGCTTGTGGAGAAGTCGACAGTTTCAATACTCTGCATTTTCTATTTAACTGTTCCTATTTTAACTCATCTCTCTCCAACTTCCGACAAAAAG
>JADBJO010006066.1:120000-125000 GCA_016801955.1 Conus betulinus
CATTGGGCCCAAACATTTTAGACAGCCATCTTCGTTTAAACTGAATCTACTTCTATCATCCACTGCTGCTGGAGTTGACAAACCACTTTCTTTGTTTCTGTACAAATACTTTAAATGTAGAGAACTTGTCCTTCTTGAACATGTGAAAACGGTCTGCTTTTATTTCATCCGTATCATGTCATTATTTTTCATAATTATTGAACTTTACATGATCACACACCCCTTCGTTGGGGGCTGTGGCCTATTATGAACAATGGTATGTTACTTTTGTTATCGCCAAATGAGCATTCCTTCGTTTTGAAAATGTTTCAATGTAAATCATTCATTTTCAATAGCATAAACAATTTCATGTTACGTGTCTCATGTGGATAGGCTGGAGGCCTCACAATAAAGTCACGAGTTCACGGGTTCTCTCTCTCTCTCTCTCTCTCTCTCTCTCTCTCTCTCTCTCTCTCTCTCTCCTTTTTACACACGCCTCGAACCCGGATTTCCCTTTCTAGTTTTTCCATTTCATTTGTTCTGTAACGGAACAATGTTGTGCTTGTCTGGAACTGGTAAAACGGACAGAGAATATTTGGATGATGTCCATGGTGCGAAGTAAGTATTTCTTGTGCTGATGATATGTGCATGAAAGAATAATCAATAAAGGCTCACACGCCGGCATCTATTTGAAAACTAACCCATAAAAATTAAATTTTAAAAGTGCCATGTATTGATTAGGGAAATTGTACTCTAAGACAGAAACTCCTGACATTGGTGAAAGAGCAACGACCACGGACAGAGCAGTTGATGAACTCTAAAACAAATCTCCATGCTATGAAGCTGGTTTAAGACGGGAAGCGCGTGCACATCGTGACTACAAAGTCTCGTCGTCCTCTGGGACTGGCAATGAAAATGGACCGTCTCATGCAACTTGGTGATAATGGATTCTGTCTACAGGTCACTCACATCCTACATGACAGGGCTTGCAGCGGTCAAATTGCTTGGAACAGACAGAGAGGAAGGATTTACACTCTCCATTCCCCTACAACCACCTACCACCACCCACACCGCCCCTTTCGCTCATCGTTCATCACTGTCATTCCATTCTGTCACACCCGCCACCACAAAGCCTTTCACATTCTTCCACCTGTTTGCTGCCCCGTGAAGGGACTTTGTCTGCATGTAGGATTAATGATCTGTCGAGAATGGAGTAACGGATATCTTTGGAACAACTCATAAAATCGTGCACCGATAAGTCGCATGAGACGGTCCATTTTTATTGCCAGCCCCAGAGGACGAATGAGATTTGTAGTAGTCACGATGTGCTCGTGCTTCTCATCTAAATTGAGTTGGATGCTGCATACGCGTCTGGAAATGTGTTTTGAATGCAGCAACTGCTTTGTTCATAGTCACTGCTCTTCACTAATGTCAGGAGTTTATGTCTTGGATTACAATCTCCCTAATCAATACATGGTACTTTCTGAATTAATTTTTTTTTAAATTAAAATCTCATCCTGGCATCAAGCCCGAGCATAACAGCAGAACACGTAGCATCTTTTTGTGGATCTCCCCACCATGACTCTACCTTGCAATAGATTGGAAGGCATTCGCGCATATACTTAATAAAACCTTCGTGTTCATACACATAAGTGGATCCGGCAGTTTTAACCAAACAAACGCTGTACCGTGCCTGACATTAACTTGACGAGCAAGCACGAAATTGAAGTCAGGTCTTCGAGTGACCAGGGTTTAGTCTTTCCGGGGCACGTGCCACTGACAGTGATTAAGAGGAACGACCACGAAGAGAACGATGGTGAAAAGTGGGAACAACTGTCCGCGCACCGAAACGACGACATCAAGCTTGAGGCGCGACATACTCGCACAAACGAGCACTTCCGCTTCCTGTCGCGCATGCATACTGACAAAGCTTAGCGGCTGCCCCGGCACTGGCTGCGGAAATGGCCTGTCTCGTGCAGCTTGGAGATAACTGATTCCGGCCACAGGCTCCTCTTGCTCTGGAGCATTAAAGGGCTGCAGCCGTCAGATGTCTCAGACCAGATGAAGGATTTTATTCCACTCGTGACCACCCCCCCCCCCCCCCCCCCCCCCCCTTCCCTTCCCTTCCTCCTTCCCCGGCGCATATACCCTCAGTACACCCCACCCAATCACACATCATGCTTACACATACTCTGGCCATGAACCACTAGTGCCCATTTTTATCGTCGTCAGAAATGCCCCCCCCCCCCCCACCCCCCCACTCCCGCGCCTCCATGACCCCTTCCTGACTCCATTTCGCGCGTTCTCTGACCGAACAATTTCTTTGCATTTGGAGGTAGCAGACTTGACACTAATTAAAGACACTATTTCAACAGTTCAAAGTACACAGTGTCTGGTGGCGTTTCATTTTGGGATTAGCAGGCCTGACATTGATTCTGGATGTCATGTCATGTCATGAGTTATATAGGAGTAAATGGCTTCTTATGCTGAGTGTACATGAATCAAAGAACTGAACTGTAGTATCTGAAAACTAAAGACAAAGTTCAAAACCAAATTGTCATCTCTTGTTCAGGGCATCTCTGACATTGATCAAAAGTGACGAACATGCACGGAAATGTAACTGAATTGTCGTCATGTAAGTGAATTCCCAACACATTTTCACGTGCCTAGGCGACAGCAATTTTTGGTGGGAGATGGTTGGGGGGGGGGGGGGGGGGGGGTAGGAGGGTGGTGAATATGCTCAGAAACAGGTGCTTACCCTTCCGGTAGCGCATGCACCGCGTGCCGACAAGGCTTTCATTCTTCTCTGGGGATTGCCAATGGTAATGGCTTGTCTCATGCAACTTGTTTTAAAGTGTTCCTCGTTCTTTCTTATAGCGCTGCCACCTCGGGGATATCTTTTTTTTTCATTTCGGATGACTACCTGACAATGAAGAAATGAATCACCACAGGACTACTTCCAAAAACCTGCACCACCATTCAGTTTATAAATAGATACTGAACAACAGTCAGAAAGGAAGGAGGACAGAGGGTGAAAAGATGATAGAAAGAAGGAAGGGAGAAAAAAATAACACGAATGGAAAAGAGACAAAGGGGAAATGAGTAAAGTAAATAACAAATAACGGAGAGAAACAGAGGAAGAAAAAAATGATAAGGAAGGAAGAAATGGGGTGAAATGAAAAGACAGAAATTTACAAGTCTAAATCAAGTGTGTGTGTGTGTGTGTGTGTGTGTGTGTGTGTGTGTGCGTGCGCACGTGTGTGTGTGTGTATGTGTGTGTGTGTGTGCGTGTGTGTGTGTGTGTGTGTGTGTGTGTGTGTGTGTGTGTGTGTTGGCACGCACGCGCGTCTTTAGGTGAGCATTATCATTTTTTTTTTCAAGTTGAAAAAAAGAAGAGAAAATTCGAATTCAGCTCCATTTGCTAAAAAAAAAAAAAAAAATTGATTCTACTGTGTGGTGTTGGGAACGGACAGCAGCTCTAACAGCGATTTCATCTCAGAACTCAGCAGTTGGTCCAGATCGTATTTCTATGAAATGCTTTGTCATTTGCCGTCTGGCTGGAAGATTTTACTGCATTTCTTATCTCAAAAGTGTTGGAATAATGGCGCTCTCCCTAAAAACTCTGAAAAAAAGTTCAAGAGTTATACCGGTCTTAAAGGAAGGAAAGTTAAGAAGTTGGATAAACAACTACAGACACATTTCCGTCACCTCTCATGTTGGAGAATTTCTAGGGGGGAAAATGTGTTCAAATCTTTTGATGTACTGTTGTGAAAAAATATCTTTTTTTATCTATTTCTAGCTCAACAGGCTGATTCAGAAAGGTTTATGCTCTACAGATAATCTTGTAAAGCGTAAAATTTATATCAAAATACAGTTTCGGGCAGAGAACGTACCTTGGCCACTATATTGACCTTAAAAGGCGTAGGACAGTGTGCGGCATGCCAGGTTACTGATTTTCTTTAAATTGGTACCTCTGGCAATATACATTCTTATATCATTAGTTTCCTAAAGGGCATACATGCATGTAGAAGAATCGGTTACATACATTTATCTTTTAAACTATACACATGGCCATTTTTTCGAGGATCGATCATCGCGCCAGTTTCATTCTCAATATTTCTGTATGATCTTCCGCGTGCGTTATCAAACAAATGCTCTTGTGGTTCCAGATGCAGACAACATTGCTGTATGGATGAAGAGCAGCCTCAAAAAAAAAAAGACAAATGAGAGGTCGATCAGTCATGTGCTGAAGTGTTGCCAAAAGAAACTGAATACCTTATCTGCTCATATCTAAGAAAACGGAAACAATTGTCAGGTGGTGTGGAGGGCGGAGGGGGGGGGGGGGGGGGACTTTGTTTATGTAGTTTCGCAATGGAAGAAGTCCTTCGGTGCTGTCATTCTTGACCTTAAATGGTTTGGTATCAAATTATCACCAATGTGGACAGTTTTAAGGGGTCCTAGTTTGTGCTAAAACTAAGCCGGAGACAGCTTATAGGGAAAAAAAAAGCAAGAAAAAGACCCTTTTTCAATTGTTAATTGTGAAACCTGGGCAAAGAATACTGAAAATCCGTTTTACATCTGTTTATGTCTGTAGGCCGCTCAAAGCTAAGTATGAAGAAGAAATGTTCTTTTCTGCACCAAATGATAATTTCTAAAAACAATGTTTCAGGCTATTGACTGCAAGGCAGTTAAACTGAGCTTAGGAGATCCAGTGCACACCAACACATGCAACTGCTACAAAGCAGCAAGTGTTCTACCTAGCTGTAAACATAGGAGTTTAAAAGTGGCCAGATACATGGTTTGAAGCCTACCAGTAACAAATTAAGCAACTGGTGAAATCTTCAGGGATTCAAAAAATAATTTCACAGGCAGAGCTAAACGCATTTTGTATATCAACCTGATAAGAATTTATACTTCTGAGCTTTAGTCAAGATGTAATTTTGATAAAACATCGATTTCGGACATTCCCACTGTAAAAGCACTTGAGCAGAAAGGTTGAGTATGACTATACAAAGTTTAAG
>JADBJO010006066.1:137500-143472 GCA_016801955.1 Conus betulinus
TTCAAGAAAGCGAAAAACATAAAAAAAGCCGATAGAGAGGTATGGGGTATAAAAAAAAAAAAAAAGAAAGGAAAGAAGGAAACGCGGTATTTGCGTTGTTTTGTCCATCAAGCTGTAATAAGTTGGGTTATATTTTAAGAGAATCGAAAGGGGCTAGAAGACTATTACCCTTTGGAATGAGTACAAGAGCTAAGAGAGAGAGGGGGGGGGGTAGGAGAGGGAGGGAGGGAAGGAGGGGAGGGAGGAGGGGGGAGAGGAGAGAGAGATGGGGAATGGGGTGTAGAGAGAGAGATAACAAACATCTAGGCTTACACAGGGCCGCATGTGCCGCTCACACACACAACACCACAACAAATCCACACACACACACACACACCACCACTCACACACACCACACACACAACACACACACACACCCACACACACACACACACACATGCCACGCGCACACACACACACACACACACACACACCACACACACACACATACACATACGCACACACACACACAACACACAACCACACACCCCACCACACACACACACACACACACACACCACACACACACACACGACGCGCTCACACACCACACACAAACACACACACACACACACAACACACACACACACACACCACACCACACATGCGCGCGCGCGCCTATTTTTTTTTCTTATCGCATAGCGCACTGAGAGGAGAGAGTGAGAGTAGAGAGAGACAGAGAGAGCGGGAGAGGAGATTAGGGCGCAGACAGGGAGTAAACATTACGGAAAAAAAAGACAGATAGAGTGAAGGGCAATCAGAGGACAAGAAGGAAGCTATGAAATAGAAATTGGTGGGGAAAAAGTTCATAGCTTACTTCTGTGTGTAAAAGCACTGTCCACTAACATCCCCTGCCAGCCAGACAATGTCGACGCTCTTTTATAGACAGGTGAACTTTTCCATGATAGTTTGCAAGTTGAAAGACATCTCAATATCTGCCTTATTATTTTTTCTCTTGTCTTAGTTAAAAAAAAAAAAAAAGTAACAGTAATAATGACTAGAAGAAAAAAAAACACACACACAAACCAAGCAAAACAAAAGTTTTTTTTGTTTTGTTTTTTTTGAGTGGGAAAAAAAAAATCCGATGACAATCTTAATCCTCATACACACATCAAGAAAGAGCACCAGAAGCACTCATCTCTCTCTCTCTCTCTCTCTCTCTCTCTCTCTCTCATCATCTCTCTCTCTCTCTCTCTCTCTGCTCTGCGCGCGCGCGCAATCCGCGTCTGACATTTGGCATTAATCAGCGGAGGAAGACACGATCAAGAGAGCGACAAAAACTTGGCTGCCACTCCTTTAAAACCCCGGCAATTGTAGCCCGGGAGATCCATTTACTGCGCGCCTCCCAACACCCTGCTTGCGTCACCGTTTCTGCGAGCCTGATTGTGCGCAGCGCCACGGCTAATGGGCCCAACGTGACTTGCAAAGACCTTTCTTTAAAGAAAATAGCCCATTGCAGTCTCCCTCACCAGATTCTAGATGCCAAGTTACGTTGTTGATTTCGTGGGGAGGCGGGACTCGGGGGGGGAAAGAATCCTGGACCAGGAGGTGGATCGTGCAGGGGTGCGCTCCTCCCTCCCCGACCCGTCAAAGAATGCGCGGGGACCTCTGGCATACCCTCCTAATCCCGGATCCTCACCGCTTCTCAAAATGAGAACGACAAAAAAATGTGAAAGCGGACAAAATACTAGTTAACCCGCAAAAGTGCTTTTTTTTTATTATTTTCTGAATTTCGTGTCCTTTAACATCTGTATTTTTGTCCTTATAAGTATTCGATGTCGTCTTCTTCATTTTCTTTCTTTCTCCTCCCCCCCCCCACGCAAGGCCCTCCACGCCCAGGCCACAAAAAGCGAGGGAGAAGCACCAAACACACGAACAGACGTCCACACACGGCCCCCGAGACGGGTAACAGGGAAGAGTAGGTAAAGGAGAAACCCCCCCTCTCAGAAGGACGAAACTCGCTCTCGACTTTATCGGAATGTTCCAGGTTTTGGATAGCAAAGGAAGGCCGGGAAGAGTCGATGGTACTCACCCGTAAATCTTCCTGAACACCTCCCCCAACCTGGATCATTTGGATGATTCTTATTCGCGGACGGCCCTACACGCTGTTTTATCTGAGTATTCCTTTAAGAGAGAGAGAGATAGAGAGAATATGATAGAGAGAGGAATAGAGATATGAAGAGGGGTAGAGAGAGAAAGAGAGTACAAGGGATAGAACAGACGACGAAATTATGAGAAACTCTGATAAATCGAGCCTACAACTAAGAAAGTCGAGATAATAGTTTGTCACGGGTGCTATAGAGAGCAGGGCGGTGCCGTAGGCGGAGGAGGGTAAAGTGAGGGAGATAAAGGTGTGTCAATGAAGCCAGGGCATAACAAAATGCAAACATTACCAACAACCAGCCGTGTGGTATAATAATTGCAAGGGGACAACCCTCCAACACACGCGCGCGCGCCGCTGCTGCGCGCGCAGCCCACGCACCTCGCAACGCCCGCACCTCACGATACGCACCGCGATAGCAAGACATCTTCACGCCTGGTTCACGAGCGCGCAAAGGGAAAACGGCTCTCGCGGAAAGGGTAGGTGGGCTGGACTGTCGAGGCTGAGTGGGGAAGTTTAGGATGTGTGTGGGAGGTGTTGAATGTGTGAAACCGTATGTGATGGTGTAGTGTGGGTGGGTGGGATAGCGGGTGTGTCGTAAGCGTTGGCGCGTGGCGGGTGTGTGTGTGTGGTGCTGTGGTGTGTGTGTGGTGTGTGGGTGTGTGTGTGGTGTGCCCGCACGTGACACGAAATGGGCGCGCGCGGGCGGGTACCGAGGGGGGACGGCGCGAAGACAGGGGGGGCGGGGGCTCTAAGGTACACTCAAGGGGGCGGCAGCATGCGGGGGGGGGGGGAGAGAGCGTTAGGGAACGAATCTGAGCAAATCGATGACAGGAAGTAGTAGCATAAGGAGCGCAAGCGGGATGAGCGTAGAGCATTAGACTGAACGACGGTATACCGTCGACGATCATTCTAGGAAGCCGAGGGAAAAATGCATCTCTCCCCGGCAATTTCTCCAAAATTCTCTTTTTTCTTTCTCTTTTGTTTCCTTCCTTCCTTTTCCCCATCGGTCTTCCTTTCTACCCCTCTTCCTTTCTTGTCTCCCCCGGTCTCCCTCTTTCAGATCACAGCAGTGAAAACGGGTCCGCAAGGAAACCCTCGCTCATATGGCCTATGCGGTCCAGGGGTCCAAAGCGTCGCCATCTATGTTTGGAGACCACAGAGAAGGTGAGAGGGGGAAATGAAAAAAATATTCTCTGAGATGGGTGCATAGAGAATGAAGGACGAGGGGAGAGGGATGTATGGCGCAGGGGTCGGGAAAGAGGAGGAGCGAGAATTCGAAACACGGCGCGCGGTGAAGATAAGAGAGGGGACGACGAGGAAGGGGAGGGAGGGGTGTCGGTGACATAGGGGTGGGGGGTGGGCAGTATGTAACGGAACACGTGATAATGATCATTGTCGTTCGGTGAAAGGATATCCCCAAGATCCCACCCTGAAATATACCACCCGTCTCACGGTTTGCTCAGCTACACAATCGACCCCCAGCCCCAGTGAACTCCAGGGGTGGGGAGAAAAATGCACCTCCCCATCGCCCCGAATCGAAGCCACCCCACCCAGATTGCACAAGGCCAGGCCCTCCAAACCAAACACCCAGACCGCTTGGTCCTACCTTTCATTTCGGGTCTTTACACCACACCTCCCTTCTTATAACCCCTCCCTCCCCATCCCTCCCTCCCCTCCCCGCCCCATCGGAGCCCGGTCCCTTTCCTTCGTTAACTCTCCCTCGCACCCCCAGCCGTTGTTATTGATTCCTATAGGGACACATGATGGAAAAAGCATCGCCATCCCCTCCTGACCCTCGACGCGCTCTGGGAGTATGTCTCGTCAGAAGTCTTTTCAACACGATTGATTACAAGTGGGAAAAGATGCACTGCTTCACAGCTGGTCTCCGGCGGCGATCAGCCGACATGAAATACAACCCACACGAAAAAGCACACCACCTATCACACACACAACACCACACGAGCCACACACAGCACAGCAACAAACACCAAGCTGAACAGGTAACGCCACACACACCAGGAAATAGCGAGAAAAAGTAAAAAAAGGGAATCGGGAAAAAATAAAGAAAAAGACAGGGCAACGCACGCGACAGAATTGTGGCCCAAAACACACACCACACAAGCACACACACATCACACAACACACTGCAGACACGCAATTCCACCGCAGTACGCTAACAACACGCACGCGCAGCACGCACGCACGCACGCACGCACGCAGCAAACCACCAAACCAAGACTCACAAACACACGCACAACACCCAAACGCCGCATGCACGCACAACCAAACGACGTACCACCCACAGCCACGGAGCACGCACGCACGGACACACCCAACCAACACCACGCTGAGCCCACAACACACCCACACACGCACGCGGAGAGCACGTCACTCACTTCACGCACGCACAGCACGCCCACCCCACACACACACACACCACACACCACACAACTCACACATACATAGCAGCAACATTCTGATAGTTCATGGCTGCAGACAGCGACCGCTCCGCGGCTGCGTCATGCAAGAAGTTGAAACAGTTTGCAGCTACTGATTTGGTTCTCAGAAAAACTGAAGACATTTTCCGATGACTTTTAGTGAAAAAACATCATTATAGGTGTGTGTTTTTTTTTCTTGTTTGTTGTTGTGTTTTTGTTTTTTGTGTTTTTGTGTTTGTTTGTTTTTTTTTTGGGATAAGGGGGGTTGTTTGTTTGGATAGGGGTGGTTGGTCTTTTTTGTGTACTCATCTTTACTTCTTCATATCAATTAGGGAAGTGGGGGGAATAGGTTGGTAATGACAGAGGGCGGCATTTTCACTCCATCACAAGTGATTCTCTGGTGATTTGGAAAGGGTTCGATTTTTCACTTACATTCTTTCTTCCTCCTTTTTTCTCCTCCTTTTCGTCATTTCTTTCCTCTTGTGCGTGTGTCTTGAATTCATGTTTTTTTTTTTTTTTTTTTCTCTTTTTTGTTTCTTTCCCCTCCCCCTCCTATCTTTTTTCAATCCTCTTTCCTTCCCCTCTATTCGTCATATATTCTCCTCTCTCCGTCTCTCCTCTCATCTCTCCTTCTCGTCCCAAGGGAGTCTGATCTCGGCTCTCTTCGTATCTCCTCTCTCGCGCTCCATCTTGTCAGTCCTGCGCCATTCTATCTTAGTTCGAGTTCTGCTTAAAGTCTTCTTTTCTCTTCTTCTCCATTCCTGCGGAGTCGACCGGCGCTCCCAGGTCTATCGCTATCAACGGTGACCCAAATACGGATCTTAGTGGGTAGCTCACAAGTGTGCGGGAGCTAAGTTCTAGTCTGGTCACGCGCGGGCGGTCGTAAGTGACAAGTGAGGCGCAGATAAAGCATGCGCGTCGATTCTTCCTTCTCTTCTTCTCTCGGAGCGATCACTACACACTCCGTACCATGCCTACCTCCTTCCTCCTCCCTCCTCCTCGCATGATTACTATTATTTATACTTGTGTGTGTTAGTATTCTTCGCTTCCCGTGTATAGAACCGAAGTCACAGAGCTGGAAGAGACTTACGATTTTGGCTCTCTATTCCCTGAAGTATGTGTCTGTCTGGCAGTTATGTGTCTTATTTTCAAAGCCTTTTGATTCACCTTCTATATGGCTCTACTCCAAGTGACGACAGTGGCTGCGACTCATGATCCGGTCATCATACAGAACCATTCTTCGTAATCAATTCTTCTTATCCCCATCCCCCCCCCCTCTCTCTCTCTCTCGGCATCCTCTCTCCTCGTTCAAGTCCTCTCCGTCTCTCTCGCTCTCGCTCGCCTCTCTCCTCCGCTCCTCTCGGCGTCCTCTCCCTCGTCATCCTCTGCGC
>JADBJO010006067.1:0-7500 GCA_016801955.1 Conus betulinus
ATTTGAGACATGACCTTCCCGCAGTGCTAAGGACGTAATGATTATAATTGCAACTACCCAACTCAATTTTGTCGGATTTCATATTCCTCCCAGAGAAAATATGTCTCTAAAAAGGGAAACACATCGGCAAACTAGAAACCTTGGCTCTATACATGGGAAAAGATATACCTATAAATAGGAAAGTGTATCTCAAAAGGGAAAAAGCGTACGAGCAAAAGAGGAAGATGAACTGGGAAATATTCCTATAAATAGGGATTGTTGAAGGTTAAGGCTCAAGTCCTACAGCCAAATGACTTTAGGGGCAGTGAAGTACACGAGGTTCAAAGTGCCTGTGGTAGGGCATGATGAAACACGAAGCTCATCTCTCTTCCTCCCGCCGCCTCAACCTTCCCAGACCTAAATAAGAACCCAGTTATTTCTGGGAGGACAGGGAGGGTTTTTAAAACAAAACAATCCTACCCCATAAATAGTTCGAACTTATCGTCGATTCTGCAGGCAGTCTACCAATTTGCCTATGGAATGAATATGTGAAATTAAATGCAACAATGAAATATGACGTTGAGAAAAAATAAAGTTCTACAAAATCATCTATAAACATTAAAATCGATCTTAAAGTGAGAATATAAATATAAAACAAAATACAAAAGTCCAAAATCTTTGTCCATAGAAATAAAAAAATCGATAAATTGAAAAATAAATGTACCTGTATGTTCGAAAGTACTGACGGGAAATGTATGCCTGTAGGAAAATACATGAATTGTGAAATACATTCTTAAACACAAAAATATGTACAAATATGAAAATGCATGTACAAATGCAAATGTTTTGAACTGATTAGGGAACAGACAGAAAACGCGCGCGCCAACAATACTTTCATCTTAGTGAAACACATTCTGTTTTAATGCCATTTAATCACACAATTATTCCTTCTTTCTAAATTATCTGTACCCACCACTCCTTTTAGAAACAGAATGTACTCCTGAAACGCAATATACACATTTCAAATACAAAACGTTGCGGGGTGAATTACACATCACATTGCACAAAAAACGGTGCAAAGGATTATTCAGTTTTATCCCAATATGAATGTCAATGCAACAGTGAGAAAACCACGTCAAAAATATTGGCAATGTCTGCAAAGATGATTAATTCCTTGACATATAATGCTGTATCTGATACGATTGTTTTTTCAGATCAACTTTAATTCTTTTCTGTATAAAGTTAAAGAATTTTTTTTTTCACCTACAACTACGTTGGGATTTTGACTTAGACAGCCTTAATATTGCTCCTCGTGGTCGGCACGGGTATTAACATGAATTACATTAAATCAGATATGAAATGAATTTGTTGTAGCATTAGATATTAAAAAGTTTCTTCGACAGCTTTAGCGTGCATTCACTATGTCAATTACGTCATTTGACATGTATGAAACTAATCGATTGTTTCGCCAGACATAAAGCAGATCTAGTGTACTGACATAACGGCATCAAAATTTAATAATTCTACTGGATTGTTGCCAAGGCATAAAGCAAAACTATTCTATGTCATGTTTTACGAGATACAAACACAAATTTGCAGGATTCAACTCAGCGTCGGACATCGGACAATACACTGACTACATAAGCATGACAAATGTGTGTGTTTTTTTTTTAAATCAAATCGGCCCCGTGTCCTTATAATTTTTGCAGAGTCGGACACGGCTGTCATTGCAACGTTTATCATTAAGCAAATTGTAACTATCTGCTTTTCGTTTGGACTGGCACTGGTGAAGTTATTTCACAACAGCATGTATGCACCTTTCCTCTCATTCACAGTTTACTGCAAGTACCGTGAAAGTGGCTATTACATAAGTGACGTCTGTCCTTCCGTCCGTCCGTCTGTTTGTCAGTCAGTCTGTCTATCAGTATATGTGTGTGTGTGTGTGTGTGTGTGTGTGTGTGTGTGTGTGTGTGTGTGTGTGTGAGAGAGAGAGAGAGAGAGAGAGGAGAGAGAGAGAGAGAGAGAGAGTGTGTGTGTGTGTGTTGTTCTAGAATTTCTGTATGTCGTGTACATTTGTTGTAGCATTAGATATTAAAAAGTTTTTCTTCGACAGCTTTAGCGTGCATTCACTATGTCATTACGTCATTTGACATGTATGAAACTAATCGATTGTTTCGCCAGACATAAAGAAATTCAAATCGAATTTCTCTTGCATCAGAATGTTTTGGAAGTTGCACATGCTAATCATCCCGATAAACTTTCGGGAATCATGGACCTGGTTTAGACAGTGTGGGCTGAACTTTCGTGGCATCAAGGAGCTCGGACGGGGGGGGGGGGGGGGGGGGGGGAGGGGCGGGGGCGGAGGAGAGAGAGAGAGAGAGAGAGAGAGAGAGAGAGAGAGAGAGAGAGAGAGAGAGAGAGAGAGTTCAACTTCTCGGTTTTTTATGTTTGTTTCGTTGGCCTATCCAGCCAACATCTTCTGTTGGATGTTTCCTTCTCCTTTCATTTTTAGCAAAGTGTTACGGTACTGTTGTTTTGGGTTCCTTCATACTACTGTAATTTCACTTGCCTTTCACATTCGACTTTGTTTTGATTTACGTTGTTTGCATCATGTTTAGGAACTGGCATACTCTCCTCCTTACCCATGTGGTCTTAGATTTGTGATTGTGGCTTCCCGTTCACAGGAGCTGAGCTTGTCTACTCTACACCGGATACAAAACAGGCCTACAACACTTTTTAATCAGCCATAAAGTACACCGACTGAATGGTTGACCCTGCCTTTACAAAGCAGGTCTATTCTACCTGCTAGAAAAGAGATCTACGTTAATTTGTTTCTCTGCTAAAAAGCCTATCTGTTTGCACTGTATTAGTAAATAATTTGTAGTTCCATTTTGTAGACATTAGTCACAATACAATAACTCCCACGTTATGCCATGTAAACAATACGTGCGCACGCGCGCGCAATCTCGCGCGCGCACACACACACACACACACACACACACACACACACACATCTATATATTATATATATATATATACACACAAAACATGTGTGTGTGTGTGGTGTGTGTGTGTGTGTGTGTGTGTGTGTGTGTGTGTGTGTGTGTGTGTGTGTGTGTGTGTGTGTGTGCATGTACATATATAAATACAGATAGATATTACGCATACATATACACAGAGAGGGCTCGACCGAGAGAGAGAGGAGGCGGAGAGGGAGGAGAGAGGCGGGGGAGAGAGAGAGAGAGAGAGAGAGAGAGAGAGAGAGAGAGAGAGAGAGAGAGAATGAATCAATACTAGTTGTAGGCAGGTTCAATGTTACTTATTGTTACTTATGTTGAGGTTACTTATAACCTAAAAAAAATCGCAAAGAGCCTTTTCAGGGCTGTCATTTCAGTGAAGTCAACTAGGTATTAACAGCCAGTACTGAACGGATCTACTGTATTGTTTTACTAGGTATTAAGTGGTTTACTAAACAATACTTTGATCTTGCAAACTTTTTTTTAATTGGTTTGTTGTATGTTTTCATCATCAGTATAACGGTTTTACTTTTCTACCAAAATAATCAGTGAGTGAGACACACATCAACAGACAAGCTGGCAGGAAGGGGGGCAGAGAGGACAGGCTGGCAAGCAGGCAGACAGACAGACAGAAATACAGACTGACAGATAGACAGTGACAAAAACTAAATTTAAAAAAGGAACAGAGAGACAATAAACAGAGAGAGAGAGAGAGAGAGAGAGAGAGAGAGAGAGAGAGAGAGAGAGAGAGAGAGAGAGAGAGAGAGAGGAGGAGGAGGAGGAAGAGAGGCAGAATTTGAGCAAGATACAGAAACATCAGAGATGGGAACTGAAACGGAAAGACGACGAGTGACACAAAGCAACAGAAAAGAAAAAAACCACTTCAAATCTGAACCGTTTCCGTAAACTTTATTTTGGCAAAAAAAAAAAAAAAAAAAAAAAAAATCAAAAATAACTATTCCTTAATGCCATCGGCACAGTGGTTACCGTGGTCAGTGCAGCTGTAAGAAAAGAGCCTTTTGCAAAGGTGTGTGTGTGTGTGTGTGTGTGTGTGTGTGTGTGTGTGTGTGTGTGTGTGTGTGTGTGTGTTTACTTTGTCTCTTCTGTACGGAAAGCGATTTTCTTCCCCCAGCCCACACAAAAGCACGCAAATGCGTACACACGCACGCGAACCACACACACACACGTGAACGCTTTGCCTACTATTGCTAGAGGTCACTTAATGAAGGGCTACGAAAAAAAATATCAACAATACAAAAACAAGAAATCATAACTTGTATTCCAAAAGAAATCAAATCTTTTATGATACATTAAAACCGGAGACCTACTCCACTCCACTACTGGACGTCGTATACAAGACTGGGTCAGCTTTGCACAGCAGCTAGAATAAAATCAGCACCACAAAATTAACCGATGAAGACCAAACAGTTTTCATACCAGGGAGATATCCAGGGAATGATATGATACCGATATACGGACTTGATATATTGTCTAAGCAAAGCAACAGAAAACAATAAAGAACAAATAAACATGTCCGGGACTATTTTCACGTACTGATTTAAAAAAAAAAAAAAAAAAACCTTGGCACTATTGACTGGGATCTCTTTACAAGTGGTGACAGTTTAGGGTTTGGAAATGACTTTCCTAACTGGATCGACATTTTCTGTAAAAACATTACAGTAGTTTCATTCTAAACGGACAAACATCAAATCGGATCGAAATCTGGCGCGGTGGTCGGCAAGAGGATTCCATATCACCTTATCTCTTTATCTTACATGTTAAGATCCTGGCACACATGACCAGACTGAATGAAAGTGTTAGGGGAATTAATATTCAATAATTTAGAACACCAGCTTGCCCATTTATCTGATGAAACGTAAACCTTTCAAAATTAAGATTAGAGAATCTTTGAAGAAACAATAAATGTTTCAGATACATTCGGTAGGATTTCGGGATCAAAATGAATAGTGAAGAGACCTGCTTTTTGGTAAGGACGAGAAACAAAATTAACCCTACAAATTATGTCGTATCTCAAAAAGGAGAGGAATGCCCTCCCCCCCCCCCCCCCCCCCCCCCCCCCCCCCTTTAGCATTTTGAAATCTATAGCTCTTTCTAAGATTGTATATCTATGATCATTTATACCAAATCCAGTCGACAAATTTCAAGAGGCTTTACCGTACTTTGTTTTAAATCTTATACGAAAAAATGGACTACATCAAGAGAAAGACTGCACAAAAGAGAATAGGCAAAGGAAGCTGGGATTTCCAGACAAAAATGCTTTATGAGAGTGTTGAAACTAGCATGAATTAGAATATCTATGACTCAAGTCCGTAAGTGGAAATCGATAGCAGTTTTGTTGCACCCAAATACAGAAAACAAAGAAAAACTAGTTCCCAACTGGCTACACAGTGCAATGGATGGAAATCTGTTTGAGAGTGATGTATTTTGATCGTGTCTGGGCTTTTGGAAAGACTTTTTATTCCAGGTTGTATCTATCTATCTACCTGTCTGTCTGCTTCATTGCTCATCTGTCCGTCCGTCTCTCTTGTTGCCTGTCGGTCTGCATGTCTACCTTACCTATACATACATATGAATGTACACGTGTGCGCATGTACATGCACTGAAGGTAACACAAACACACATGTCCTAACGTTCACAACATTGGGCACGCGCACGCGAGACAGACAGACAGGCAGGCAGACAGACAGACAGAGAGAGAGAGAGAGAGAGAGAGAGTGGAGGAGACACGTACATGCATGATAATAGTGCTCACAGGCTCGCTGGCATTCACACCCCAACACTCATGCCTGCATATACGCACTCTGTATCTTTCTCTCCGTCTCTCTTTCTCACACACTGACAAACACGGCACGCACGCATGCAAGCACACACATGCACGCACACACACGAGCACGCACGCACGCACGGAGGCGAAAAACAAATTCACTTGCGTCAGTGCTATACCTTTGATTTGGGAGAAGGCAAAATAGAAGTGAGCAATTCCGAAATATATCTGCAGTATTTTATGACTTGAAGAAGATAGAGTGGAGAAAGACGGGGAAAGATACTCGCCACGTTAATTAGGCATGTCAGTCAGAAAGAAACATACACTTTTTCGATTAGAGATTTTTTTTTTTCTTTTTCTTCATCAAAGTCTGTTCCTCTCTACAGGATTTTCTTTGATCCCTTTGATGGTGGAGGTGTTTTCTGTTTTTGTTTGTTTTGTTTCAGTGGGCAATATTCTAGTATATTCTACTTTTGTGTTCCTTTTCTCCGAATCGACGACTTTCGACACTGACGTGAAGAATAATTTCTGTTTATTGTTGTGAAAAAAGGCTGAGGATGTTAGGAGCTGGGTCTTTTTCGTGCTTTTTTTTTTTAACACAAAGTGGTGAACAGTTATCGTTTACTAAGACCGCCCAGATATAAAATGTGGACGAAATCATTACAATTCTGACATAAATGTTCATTTCAAATGCCGTGGTACATCGAATTTTCTTAGTCCATGTAACAAGATGATTCGAACATCAGTACACTTCCAAGGCTCCTCTTGCGTGTTTGTCACGAAGGGAAATTTCGTGATGACAGAGAAGGTAGGACACAGGTGGAAATACCGAATGTGAGAAGACTGTGATAGTTCTTGGAGCTGGACTGCTTGGAGAACACCATGTATGGTATAGGGAAGCACGGTGCCAGACGGACAGAGACAACACAGGCATCAGGGGAGGTGAGATGACCACATCAGGCAGTGGACGGTTCTGTCCTTCAGCGGCTCTCAGAGGGACACAGAGAACTGCAACCGATGGACAGGCACTGTGTTGGAGTCATCAGGGGAACCTGAAAAAACTTCTTCTCAAGGTTAGGAAAAAAGAAAAAATTAATCTTTGCTGTGTGAAAATTAACGAAAGATGCATGTTGCAATGGCTGTTGTGTCCTGCACTCCAACTTCTGTACACTGTGGTGGTGTTACACACGGTGTCATGTTCTACATCAGGGACCAGTGAAGCCCAGAATCTTTCAGTGCAGGGAAGTCATTTCCTGTAGCAGTTCCCAGTGTCTCTCAATCAATTCATGGAGATAATTTATTTTACGAAGTGATCGGTGCGATCGTTCATCATACAAATTAAAATTCATGGGACTGTTTACTCGTTTGAAAAAATGATCGATTTGCACATGGAAGAGCCGATGACTCCAGTTAACGGTCATTGTCAAAAACCAACAGCACCACCTGCCATAGACGACTCTAAGTCAGTAAAGTCCTTTGGATGATATTTTATAGTACTGTCAGTTATGACATGCATGATTTACGGTCTTCTCTGAAATTCTGCTCAGGTGGAATAGTAAACATGAATTTCTATGTTTCTTTAAGGACCAGGATGTGAGCACACTGTAATGAATAATAGGCCGTCATCAATCATTAATGTCTTAAGAATGCACAGAATGAATGATGTCTTTCACAGACTAACAATATCATGGTAAATAAATATTCCGTAATTCGTATTCC
>JADBJO010006067.1:10000-17500 GCA_016801955.1 Conus betulinus
AGCTAATTGTCCAGCCGAGCAGCAGCTGAGAAACTTCCTCAGCGATGGAAACTTCAGGGAGAGGAGCCAGGCCTTAAAGCTGTCCCGGCAAATGTACCGAGCCGTAATGATCAATCGGGGTGGGGGGGGGGGGGGGGGGGGGGGGGGGGGGGGGGGGGGGGGGGGGGGGGGGGGGATGGAGAGGACCGACCACTGGGAGTAACCGCCACTGACGAAAAGCGGAAACGGAACCAAGATCAGAAAATGACTGGTAATGTAACAAATGTGTGAGAGATCTGGAACAGGCAGGAGGTGTGTGGAGATGAAAGCACCGAGTGATGGAACGCGTCTCAGTAACATGGGAGAACTAGGCAATGAGAAATGTGACACGTTTTGATAACATGGAAAAAAGGAGTACAATGAGATTTGGAACATGTCTTGACAACATGGAGAAAGACCAACATAATGAAATATCGGACACGTCTTACAACACGGAGAATGGGATTCTGAAATGAAATATGAGGCACGTCTTGGTAACGTGGTAAAACGAACATGAGCAGAAAAGAGACGCCTCTTTGTAAACACAGTGGAGTGAACCATAAGATTAGATGTAGGACACATCTCAATAACAGAAAAAAAAACTATGACAAATATAGGGCATATATATAGGGTATATACACACACCATGCAACACCAAGCTGCTATGTAAGTTGCTGGAATGGTGTTCGGTACTTATCCTTGGAATTTATTAGTTTATTATATATATATATAAATATATATATATATATATATATATATATATGCATGTATATATATATATATATATATATATATATATATATATATATATATATAAGACAGAGAGAGAGATACTGGGTTCTGGCAGTCAACCATCTATTTTTAATATATAGCACGTTTTAGTGATACAGAGAGAAGAACTATGAGACGAGATATGGGGCTCAACTTGGTAACAAGGAGAATGGAACAAAAATTAGGTGTGGGACATATTTTGGTTTCATGGAGAAAGGAACAGTAACATGAGATATGGGACACGTCTTTGTAACATGGAAGGGGGAACTATGAGATGAATTTGGGGACATCTGTGCAGTTGGAGGGAGGAATTCTTAACTGAAATCACATACCGTTTCACACAAAACACATAGTTTTTCTGCCGTTCCTCCATGCGAGTTAAACAAGATGGCCCTCAAATTGAGCGACAGAACCTGCGTTTTGCAGCACAAACAATTGATCTAACAAGTCATCTTTCAAAGGGATGTCGTGTTTTAAAACTCCCAAGAATGAGTCGAGGCACGTGCTTTGTGTAAGCATTCAAACGCTTTGAAATTATTTACAGGTCACGTGGAACGCGACCGACTGGATCAACGTTACACGAACATGAATTTGTAAAAAGTGTGTGCACACAAAACACGTTATACTCTTCACACACAACGTAAACTAAAAATATGATGAGACGTGTTGACTTCAGTGGTGAACGCACCGACTTTACAGCCAACAGAGCAGTCTGTAAAGAGAACCGATGATTAAAACGTCATTATATACAGAGGTCATAATGAGGAACAGTGTCACTGAAGACTTAAACTGTGCGAGGGGCATGGGGGTATGGATGGGATGGATGAAAATGGAGGGGGGGGGGGGGGGGGGGGGGGGTTAGGAGGTGGTTGTCGAAAAAGAAGGAAAGGGGGAAAAATGAAAATAAAATGAATTAAAAACACAAATAGATACACAAATGAATGATAAAATAATACTTAATTAAAATCAACAAAACTGAAAATAAAAAGGGTGTGGGGAGAAGGGGGGGGGGGAGTAGGGGTAGACAGGGGCAAAGGAAAGGGGGGGGGGTGAAATCTTCGCTGGCAGGAAGACAGACTGCGAAGAGGGGGAAGGGAGAACAAATTCTTTAAATCTGTACTTAGCACTCATACGACATATGTGCTGTTTAAAGCAGGTCGGCTAGTTACCTTGCCACACTGATCACATTTACGCCATGCTCTTTTCACACAAATATATACTAAAGCAATGTCATAAAGAATCTATATCAGTAAGATTCTATTCACCAATCAAACATTCTTGTGGGTTTATTACTGTTGCCCTCACCCTATCATTTATGATGTGAGAGTAACAGTGACAGTTCAGATATACTTCTGGTGCTACTAAAGTGACGGTCCCGTGATAATCGTAGGCATATGTTCCAATAGTAATAAACCTTGTATTTTTACGTTACGTAAATGTGCATGTGCGAATAAAAGGTGGGTGAGGATACGACAACTTTATGAGGTAACGATCTGACTTGTTCCAAGCAGTGCACGACAGAAAACGCAAATATGCCTGTTCTTATTTAAAAGATTCATGTACAGTTTTGGAGATGTTATTCATGCAAACAATCTACCGGCGTGAGAATATCATGAAAAAAAAGCAGCAGGGTAGCCTTAACGTGGGAGCTCTGTGCTGTTCTGAACAGAATTTCGGGAAAAAAAGTATACGATTTCGTATCACCTGCAGATCATTTAAAAGAAATCAAATCCAAATATCTGAGCACCTAACTTCCTTTGACCTTTGAGACTGTGAAAAAAATGTTTATATTTCATCCATCACATTTTCATGTTATTGACGAAGTTTCCTTGACTTGTCGGTGAAATAGAACTTCCAGGGATCAAAAGTTATAATGAATTTTTCATCCTAGCGCTCTCTCTCTCTCTCTCTCTCTCTCTCTCTCTCTTTCTCTCTCTCTCCCTCCCCCTCCCCCTAAGCCGAGTTTTCTAGTCTGAATAACACCAGGAATATCACCAGAGGACCACAAACAAAAGAACACTTGCACACCATAGTAAAAGAGTCACATGTCGCAAATGAAACAAATTAGCAAAAACAATGTTCAAAGACTATGGTTAAAGAAAGGGTTATACAACCAAAATCTAAATAATTTATCATTCCTTTGTCAACAGTCAGTTTGCTTTTTGGTAATTATCATTTTTGTCACTTACTGATCGAGGGAAAAACCTTCAGTAGCTCTCTATGACCAAATAGGTTGGAGGTAAACATTACTTTAATTTTTTCAATATTGTCATCACAAATCAAATCCAAATTAATCAAACAATTTCATCTGATCATGTGGAAGCTGAAAATTTGTCGAGCAAAGCCACTCACATAATAGTGTCAGAGTAAGCCTGTAAGCCAATCTGACACGTTTGAAACAAGGAAGGTGATTTGGTTCTTTCCTACGCACAAGCCCACACATATTCAAATGGGTAATGCATCTCGGAGGTAAAAAATTCTCGGATGAAATACGGGACAATTCTTTGTAGCCTGGAGACCGGAACCATGGTGAGATATGCGACAGTCTTGGTAGTGTTGACACAAAAGTTAGAGGACACATGGGATACTTCTTGATTAGGGTGAAGAGCTATGGGCCATCTTGTTAACATGTAGAAAGGAGTTGTGAGATATGGGCTGCGTCTTTACAGTAAGGACAATGAATGGAGATGAAATGTGAGACACGACTTACATGGGACATGGAACCACGATGAGACATGGGGCACTTCTAGGTAAGATGGAGAAAGGAACTATAAGATGAGATACAGGATACGAACAGATAACACTTTAAAACTGTGACACGAGATATGTGACATATCTTCTCAGCATGAAGAAAGAACTATGAGCTATGGAACACGTTTCCGTAACATGAAAAAAGGAATTTTGACAAGTTGTCAGGCGAGTCCTTGTACCATGGAGATTGGAACTGTAAGATGGGAAATGAGACTCGTCTTGTTCATACTGCCTTTCATCCACAGTAATCTGAAACCACTACCACTCCCTCTCCTCCTCCTCCCTTCCTGAACATTGGAATACGAGCACCTCCAACACTATCTCCACCCCCCATCTTCCCCCCACCCCAAGACACCCCTGTTATGCCTCCCCTTCCCTTGTCGATTTTTGTTAAAAAAAAATTGGAAGGCCGTAGTTTTTGAGGGTTTTTTTTTTTCACTTCAGGCTGCCCCCATCTTACGACGCCACTGGTACCAGTGTTAATGGGACGCACATTACACTTTTACCCTTTAAAACCACCAGGTAACAAGCTTCATCTTCGGTAAAATTACAGTACTGGTCACTAACAAATATAATTCCCAAAATAATGAGTCTCATAAACATCAGTCATAACAGTCCTATCCAGAAATGAGTGAGATGACCACTTTTTATTATCATTTTTCACCCCTGACTAAATGTACAATACCGAACCTACGACTGTCAAAATCAAAAAACAACTTACAAACCGTCACGATCCTATCTCGTACGACAAGAAGTCACGATACTGAAACAAGACTCGCTGCATTTGCAGTTCAAATGAAATGTACACAAAACCCCTCATGACTCCAAATGACACCATAAAATGCACAGTTCCATAAGGCACTGATTCCTAACTCGATCGTGACTCCAGCTCCCTGATGGACAGGGGATCACTGGCCTCTTCTTCAAGTATAATACATCATTTCATTTCGGCATAAACACACGCACACTTAACACGTGGGCACGCAAAACACACACGCACACACACACACACACACGCACGCACGCACGCACGCACGCACGCGCACACACACACAAACACACACACATTCACCCGCACATACGCACACACATGCTTACGAGCATGCGCGCGCGCGCGCGCGCGCACACACACACACACACACACACACACACATACACACACACACACACACACACACACACACACACACAGAGGCAGAGACAAAGACAGAGAGTCAGACAGAGAGACAGACAGAGACAGAGATAAAAACAGAGACAGAATCAGAGACAGCCAGCCTAGGGGTTTCTTTTTAAAAAAAACAAAAGAAAGAAAAAAAAAAGTTAATAGCGTCTGCAGACGTGTAAATCCCCGACCTGATCTCCAGTGCACGTGCGGCAAGTCCTGACTGTCAATGACGACCAATGACCCAGATCATGCAGTTAGTTTCACTGATAGAAAACGGCCCGGAGAGGTCCACTGACACTGTGTCAGACAACCGATCAACGCGGTCAACTCTCATCGGAAAAGGGCGCAGGAGTCCGTCCTATTACTGAATGGTTGCATGCTTTTTTTTTTTCAAAAATACCCTTGAAAAAAGGGTAAGACTGGAAAAAAAAAAGCGTGTGTGTAACAGAAAGAAGAGAGCAGGGAGGGGAGGAGGAGGGAGACAGAGAGAAAAAGACGGAGACTGCAAGACAGAGACAAAGAGACAGAGATTCCGATGGCAACAGATTGAGGAGGAGGGAGGGAGGGAGAGTGAGATGGAGAGATACGACACACAAGCAGACAGTCCGACAGAGGACAGACGGGCACATTCAGTCACCCGACAGACCTACACGAGTGCAAATGCAGGTGGGCAAGTGGATTTGGAAACTGAAAAGCTCGTCAGACGACTGGAAAATTTGCTGTCTGCAGAGGATCACTCTTCTATAACAATTCATCAATCCTTGGCGCTTTAACTTTAATCTGAAACGACAGTTCTTTACCCTCTCTCTGCGCAAGAAGCTCATCAGTCAATCCGGCTTGCTCCATAGACACAATGTTGTCTAGGTTGTACAGCAACTCAATGTCGTCCGGTCAACTCTTTTTGCCAGTGAGTTCAAACTGCTATGCCATCTCCATATTCATCCTTTTGGCCACTGAAATCTTCATTCCTGTGTAATGATATGGCATTGTCTGAAACTTTCCACTAAACTTGAAAACAGAAAACAAAAAGAGGTGAGATGGAGGAGTGGAGCAATGGCAAGAAACTGGACAAGTGTTGTCTCCAATGATAAAAAAAAAACATGACGTCGTCATTATTTTAATAAAAAATACACCTACACCGAGGCTGCTTGGCCGGGATTTCCCGCCAATCTTGAACTAAAGTTTCCTTCTGATTTTGATGCTTACTACCTCTTTAGAAGAAAAAAAAAAAAGGTGGAAACAAAGTTATAATTGTCAGGCTATATCTATGAAATCTTGGGCTAGTCAAAACTCTGCTGGGCTAATGAATTTTCTCATGCACCACCAGTTAGCTAAAAATTAAAAAAAAAAAAAAAAAAAAAAAAAAAAAAAACGTCTTCAGCCCTGGAGGGAGGAAGGGAGAGAGAGTGGGATGGAGAGATAGTGACACAGAGAGAGAGAGAGAGAGAGAGAGAGAGAGAGAGAGACAGAGACAGAGACAGAGAGAGAGAGAGAAAGAGAGGGATGGGGAGAGAAGGGGAGACAGACAGACAGACAGAGACAGTGAGACAGACTGACAGACAGAAAGTCGAGCAGGCAGACAGATAAACAAACAGAGATTGGGAGATGAAATTACATCATAAATCGCAATGCAAAATGCAGATGATACATACAACAAACAATTAATTTTGCAGTTTGAAAACGTAAGCGAAAGGGGAAAGGTTCTTGTAGGCGAGGTAGGGAGGGAAAGGGCAGCGAGGGGAGTAGGGATGCAAGGAAGAAAACAGAATAAACCAGAGAGAGAGAGAGAGAGAGAGAGAGAGAGAGAGAGAGAGAGAGAGAGAAGGGGGACAGGTGGTAACAGGTTACAGGGTGGCGAAGAAAGGAATGAATGAAGAAGCGAGTCTTTTTAAACCCCGAAAAGGATACACACACAAACAGGCTTGTTTACACCTTGTCATAAATATAGAGGGAAAAAAAGCAGCGGAAAAAAAGTCATACGGAAACAATTAAATAGACAGAGTAAGGAAATACAGCATGCAGTAAATTACATCATAATGGCAATCCAACATTCAGATTAAAACAAATAACAACCCAACAAAAGATATTACAATCTGAGAATGTAAGCTAAAGGGGAAAGGGATCAGAAAGCCTTGGGAAGGAGGGAAGAGGAGCAGAGGTAAGGGGCGCTGTAGGGGGGAGGGGACAGACAGACAGACAGACAGACAGACAGTGAAGGAACAATCTAACTTTTTTTTTAATAAGAACACACAAAAAAGCACCAGGTGGCATAGTTTCAGGTTGCTTTTTCAATCATCAGAGGATACAGGTCCTCTAGCAGCCTAAAGTGAGGGGACACAAAGCGAAGGCACGAAAAAAGCTCGTCAGTACCTCAGACTTCTCGTGTAACCTGAACTGATCAATAAGTGGAAGCAACGCGCACTTGTTCTGAAGTTCTAGCTTTCCCCTTGTAGATACTGTGTAGATACTGTGTATAGATTTTCATATTAGAGTGTGTATGTGTGCGCGCCACAAGGTATGTGAACGTACGAGCGAGCGTGCATGTGTGCGTGCGTGCGTGCGAACGTGCGTGCGTGCGTGTGTGTGTGTGTGTGTGCGCGCGCGCGCGCCCGTGTGTGGATGCGCGCGCGCGCACGTGTGTGTGTGTGTGTCTGTCTGTCTGTGTGTCTGTGTGTGTGTCTGTGTGTGTGTCTGTGCGTCTGTGTCTGTGAGTCAACGCCGTGTGTGTGTGTGTGTGTGTGTGTGTGTGTGTGTGTGTGTGTGTGTGTGTGTGTGTGTCTGTCTGTCTGTCTGTA
>JADBJO010006067.1:20000-27500 GCA_016801955.1 Conus betulinus
GAACTGAACGAAACAAAAACACTTTTACGTTCTGTCTTCTGTGCAAATTCGTAGACTAAACCATTCACCACTTTCACAGATTTTTTTTTAAACCAAAAGCACGAGCTCCATCTTCACACTCCTAATCAGTTCCGAGGTTTGCATTTTCAGAAATATACACATCTACAAGAGGAGATACCAAAAGATACAGACATACCTTCGAGAATAGCTTCTATCGTGAAGTTTTTCTTAGAACTATCTAGGACAAAGAGATGAGGCTGAAAAAGAACAGGCGAACTCACGCTGAGGTCACAATTACAAAACCCAGCAGCGCTACTGAAAACAGGGGGGAGGTGAGCTGCTCCCCTGCTGCTATGTAATTCATTCAACACACAAGCCGCTTCACTGATCTGTAACTGATGACTCCAGAAGTAAGGTCAACCGGAAACCAAACGGAATAAATCATTAAACTTCACACTGCTTCCAATTACACCCACCCTGGAAGAAGAATCGGGGCAGAATGTGCAAATCGAAGTTGTGACAACAGAGCGATCACCTAGTGATGAAGACACACTGTGTGTGTTTTTTACGCCATTTTGCCCGATTTATTTCGTCAGTTTTCTCACAGATCCATTCATCAGAAAAATGATGTAATAAATCACAGGCCACACCGAGAAAGAATGACAGGTAAATGGATGACTGGAGGACGGATGAGCAGGCGGACCGACAGACAAGCAGAGATAGGCATATTGATTGGTTGATTGATTGACTGAATGATTGATAGATCGATAAAATGAGACAGACAGATAAAGAGATAGATAAAGTAGACAGACAAACAGACAGATAGATAGATAGATAGATAGATAGATAGATAGATAGATAGACAGACAGTACCTTACTGTTCCTCTCAATTTTCTCTCTCTCTCTCTCTCTCTCTCTCTCTCTCTCTCTCTCTCTCTCTCCCTCCCCCCCCCCCCCAACTTCTTTCTTGCCACTTAGAAAATACCTCTAGAACAATATTTCAACAACAACAAAAGCTTTTCACATCAATATCTACATTCACTTATCGATGTAATTCTAGCGTTCCACACACGCGCGCGCGCGCGCGCGCGTGCGCCATTTTGTAAGTTCAATCGTGTGCCAGTTCTTTCCATGTTCATTTTTTTTTTTTGGCAAAGGCACGCCGGGAGAACATTCAAGACACCACACAATTTCCACGATCTATTTCCAGCGGACTGTCAATACTGTCTTCTTTTGATAGACAGGCCTGTTCTAACGCCATATTTTCTGACGTCATACTTTACAGGAAATCCATATTTACTGCCTCCCCGGTGAGGCCCAGCAGTTCCAAAAGCACAGAAAAAAATCCCATCATTGTCCACTGAATCCATTCCACATTTACTTGCCAGTTTTGTTTGAATTGAGACATGATCTTCCCGCAGCGCTAAGGACGTGGTAATTACAATTACAAATTACCCTTTTCTACTTTGGCTGATAAATGACGTCATGGTTTCAAACTTCGTTTGATATTCCTCTCAGTGTGAAAATGTCTCTAAACAAGAAACAGCATTGACTGACTGGAAACCTTGGTATTATACGTGGGAAAAGGCAGACCTATAAATTGGAAAGTGTATCTCAAAATCGAAAGCGTACGAGTAAAAGAGAGATAAAGTAGGAAATGTCCCTATAAACAAGGACTGTTGAAGTTTAAGGTTAAAGTCCTAGAGCCAAATGACCTTACAGCATTCCTCTCCTTCCATCGCCTTAACCTTCACTGACCTGAATCAGTACCCAGTTATTGTTGGGAGGACAGGGAGGGAAACATCCTACCCCATGAATAGTTCGAACTCACTGTCGACTCCGCAGTCAAGCTCTCTACCCATTTGTCTATGGAAATGGGCATGTGGAATTGAATATAAAACCGGAATATGGACGAGAAAACATGCAGTTCTGTAAAATAAGAAAACTATCTATAAACGTGAAAATACATGTGTAGAGTGAAAAATGAAAGTCGAGAAACCCTTGTCTATAGGCAAGCTCTTTACCAATCTGTCTGTTGAAATGACTATGTGAAATTGAGTATAAAATCGGAATATGAAGACGAGAAATATATAAAGTTCTACAAGATCAGAAAACTGTATATAAGCGTGTAAATATACGTAGAAAATGAAAAATAAAAGTTAAAAAGTCCTTGTCCATAGGAAAATTCATCGATTAAAGGAAAAATATATGAATGTACCTATAACTTGGGATATATAATAATGGGAGATTGTATGTCCAACGGAAAATCATCAATACATTGTAAATTCTAATTATAACTTGGAAAACATACGTATAAATGGGAAAATGTATCTACAAATACAGATATTTATGGATTAATCAGGGAAGAGAGAGACAAAGCGCGCGTCAACAATCCTTTCATCATAGTAAAATTGATTAAACAAGGTTAATCGGTTCCGTTTTAATGCCGTATAATCACATTATTATTCTTTCTTTCAAATTATGTCTACTCATCATATGTTTAAAAGATACGTTGATGAAACCGAATATAAACACTTCACAAACAAAACGTTACTGATTAACCATGCATTACTTCGCGGCCAAACACGGTGTAAGGGATTATTCGATTACTGGGAATCTAAATGCCATTGCGACAGTCAGAAACCACATCAAAATTCTTGTTTTGATCTCAAGAAAAAAAAAGACGTCAGCTATGTCTTCTAAGACGATGTGTTCATTGACGAATAGGGCTGCATTTAGTAACGATTATTTTTTTTTTCAGATTAACTTTTTTTTTCTTTTCTTTACCCAGGTTAAACAATCTGATTTTTTTTATAACACACAACTGTGTTGGGACTTCACTTTAAACAAGGTGACAGCTTTGATACGGGTCCTCGTGGTCGGCATGGATATTAACAAGAATTAGATTAAATCAAATATGAAGTGAATTTGTTGTAGTGTTAGATATTAATGAGTTTATTCACGCGCTTTAGCATGCATCAACTAAGCCAATTACATCGTTCAATATGTATAAAACTAAAATATTGTTTTGCCAGACATAAAGCAGATGTATTCTATTGGCACACCAGGTGTCAAACTACCCGGTTTGCCAATACAGATCACACTGGCACCGTGTCCCTACAGATGTTCGCAGAGTCGGACACGGCAGTCAGTGCACTGTTTATCATAAAGTTACCTCAAGTCATCTGTTTTTTCCAGGACTTCCATTGACGACGTTGTTTCGCAACAGCATGTATGCTGCTTACCCCTCATTCATAGTGTTGACGGCAATTACTGTGAAAGTAACTGTCACTCCCTGTCTCTGTCTCTGCCTGACTCTGTCTGTCTGTCTGTCTGTCTGTCTGTCTGTCTGTCTGCCTGTCTGTCTCTCTCTCTCTCTCACTCACTCTCACTCACTCACTCACTCTCCCCTCTGTGTGTGTGTGTGTGTGTGTGTGTGTGTGTGTGTGTGTGTGTGTGTGTCAGAGAGAGAGACAGACAGACAGAGAGAGAGAGTTTTCTAGAATTTCTGTATGTCGTGCGCCTACCGTTAAATAGGATTTCTCTTGTATTACGATGGTTTGCAAGCTGCACACGCGAATCGCCCCTGTAAAACTTTCGGGAATCACAGACCTGGTGTAGACAACTGGTCCGGGCAGCGCGGGTTGGACTTTCGTGGCATAAGGTGAGGAGAGAAGGAGGGAGGGAGGGAGAGAGAGAGAGAGAGAGAGAGAGAGAGGGGGAGGGAGGGAGGGAGAGGGAGAGTGTTCAACTTCTTAGTTTTTTCCATGTTTGTTTCGTCGACCCTATCCGTCCCAACGTCTTCATCGGACTGTTTCCAGCATCGAACCTTCTCCTTTCACTTTCTAGCACAGGGTTACGATGTTGCTGTTTTGGTTCCTTGTTATTAATGTAACTTCATTTGCATTTAATTTTCGACTTTGATTTTGATTTATGCTTTTTGTTCTGACTTATGTTGTTTGCACCATGTTCTAGGCCTCAGCCCCCGCTCTTCCTTACCCGTCTGGGCTGAGATTAGTGACTATGACTTCCTGCTCAAGGGAAGAAGCCCTGTCTGTACTCCGAATGCTGCTATTAAAGAAACCAAGACCAACGTTGTTGGGAAGTGTACTCCATTTCTGACGGCTCTAGACCCGTGGGAGGCTATGGTCACACACCAGGACAAAGGGAAAAGTCACCAGGTGTACATAGCAGCCACAAAAGGTAAACTCCCAGTCTGCCAGAACAAATCATGCCAGTAAAAATTAGGTTATTTTAAGATGTAACTCAAAGTATTATGCAACACTACAAGCTCTGATCTGCGCTGTAGCGGAATGATGAAAACGATAACGTCGTTTACTGTAGAGGCGGCCACGTAACGCGCGACAGCCGCGCAGAGGGTGTGCTAGCTTCCAGGGACAGTAATTGTCCAATACCTATCATCGCTGAACGCCATCACTAGTCGCGCGGTTGCCGTTCGTTGTGTGGCGGCCCCTACACTGACGTCATCATTCTCATCGCGCGGCTATCACTACCAGATTTTTTTTTTTTTTTTTTTTTTTTTTTTTTTTTTTTTTTTTTTTTGCTGCTGGTGCTGCCAACCACAGCTCGCAGCTCGCCCACAGCTTGCTCGTGACGCGGTTCGTTGTGTGGCCACGGGCTAACTTTTCGTAAGTTACAAGCTACCACTTTGTAAAGTTTTGATTTATTTCAGTTCTGTGTCACTTGCCAGCAACAATCCACAAGTTCTGATGTATTTTCTTTTTTAGTTCAGTGTAACACTGCTATCAAACACACCCACATTGTTTTGTTTTGGATTTTTATTGTTCCACTTTAATGTACCTGAGTACTTTCTCTCTTTTTTTTTTTTTTCTCTTCTTCTTGAATTCTTACACTTTGTCGAACAGAACCCCGACCGTCCTTTTTTTTTTTTTTTTTTTTTTTTTAAATTGCATATCACTTTCACATAAAAACTTTTATCAGTTTCAGTCCTGCATAGTTGGTCAGCTGGAATCTCTGTGTGTGTGTGTGTGTGTGTGTGTGTGTGTGTGTTTGTTTGTTTGTTTCAGAAAAATACCTACGTGGGAAAATTTTGCTTCCTAAATATCCCGATACTTCGTCCTACAGAATTCCGAAACGTCCTTTTGATTTTTCCTGAGATGGTACGTATCCTGTGCATGTGTACGCTTACCATGTTCAAAGCTAGTATGTCGCGTTTCTTGCAGGATGTAAACCCGAGTCTACTGCGCTGATTCATCAGACGCAAAACGAATTCATTTCATTAGCATACCACTGACCAAGTACACAATAAATCAACAGTTTTTCCCACACACATGTCTACAAGTTTGGTTTGTCTGGTATCAAGCGGTACTATACGATTAATTTACATAAAAAATTATTCAACTATTTTACAAGACATTACACACACCTATTGCATTGTTTACCACAAATGTTTACGGCACTGCTTTACCAGAAAAGCAGTCTGTTGATTTAGAAGCACCGAAGAAAACATGGGAAACAAACCATCCACAGAGACTAAAAAGACCTCTGAAGAGCACCTGCTTCGAAACGGTGCTTTCACTTATTTTCAAAATAATTATGACAAGGATCAAGAGCGTCACTTTACCAACTATGACGCGGATCTATTGCGTTTTTACCAACTATGACGCGGATTCCGATGAAGCGCGATGTTGATGAAGCGCATGTTGCGTCATGACGCGCTAATGCCCCATGATGTATTGTCCCAGCATCATTCGAACCATCAAAATTGAATAATAGCTGTTACCTGACCCTGTGAATTTCCGCAACGCGCACCACCAAAGCAGATCAAAACATGAGGGGTCCACAAATCATTCGGAGGCTTCCACAGTAAATGTGAACTCGAGAGAGTGATGCCGTCGATTTCTTCATACAGCCAAAAAAACAGCTCCGCGCGCAGTGCATCTCACAGTTGTAGTCCATGTTGTCAGGAAAAATACTAATACACATAAAATTACGCTTAATAGCTTACAGCTTTCTTCATTTCTATTCCCAAATATTATTCTCATACGGATTATAAAACACCTATTTCAATGAAGCTCTCTCTCTCTCTCTCTCTCTCTCTCTCTCTCTCTCTTCTCTCTCTCTCACACACACACACACACACACACACACACACACACACACACACACACGCCAGCGCGCGCGCACGCCAGCGTATAAAGGAGAGAAGGAGGAAGGGAATGAGAGACAGACAGACAGACACACAAACAGAAAGACAGAAAGATCGTGGAGAAAAAGAATCTTAACTTTCAAATCAAATTCCCGTAAAAGCAAGTAGTTAGTAAAATACAACCACATGTTCCTACAACTATAGATTGTCTCATCCTCTAATTACAACACACAAAACAAATTGAAGGGGGGGGGAGTGCATTAACTGGAAGAGTCAAGATCCTTTACGAACAGAAAGGCAGGAGTGTGATGACCCTCTAGGAGTCTGATGACCCTTTAGAATTTCTATGGGTCAGGTGACCGTTTGAAAAGAATAGCCAGCAGAAAAACTAACTGGTACGTAACGAATCGTTTGTTGTATCGATCCGCTACAATGCGGATTATTACATTATTTACTGGATGTAAGGCAAGTCTACCGTCCTGTTTGATCATACATTACGTACATCAACTGCATTACTGACCACTTACAAAACAGATCATATTCTACCTGATAGAAAAGAGATCCACATTATTTGTTTTACCAGCTAAAAAGCAAATCAATTGTACTGTATTATAAAAATCGGGTTTACATCTGCTAATTAGGGTACAATAAATCCACGTTAAACTATCTCAAGAATACGATCGATCCATTCACGTGCACACACACACACACACACACACACACACACACACACACACACACACACACACAGAGACAGAGACGAGAGAGAGAGAGAGAGAGAGAGAGACAGAGATACAATCATAGGTATACGGATGCACACACAAATACACGCACGCCCGCACGCCCGCACGTACCCACGCACACATACACACACACACACGCCGCACGCACGCACACATACACACACATAAATGGATGGATAGATATATATATATAGATGGATAGATAGAAAAATAGATAGATAGATAGATAGACAAATAGATAGATAGACAGACAGATAGATATAGTATCACTACTAGTTGTAGGCAGATTCCATTGACGTTGCTTGTAACCTAACCCAAGGAAAAGGACCGTTTCAGGGCTGTCACTTCCAAGAAGTCAACGTTCAGAATTTTTTTTTAAAAACTACTGTCTTGTTTTAAAAGGTATATTTAAAAAAGGGGATCTGCTGTTTTGTTTCATCAGTGGGGGGGGGGGGGGGGGGGGGGGGGGGGGGGGCATCCATTGTAATGTTAAGATGATACACCGCCGGCCTAATCCGTAGTATTGTTTTGCCACGTAGGCCTAATAGGCCAAAGTGGATCTATCAGAAAGCCCAACTCTTCAGAAGACCTACTTTTTGTTTAATCACATATGGCTGTGGGTTTGTC
>JADBJO010006067.1:42500-47500 GCA_016801955.1 Conus betulinus
TTGCACTGTATGTATTGCATTGCACTGTATTGTATTGCACTGTATTGTACTGCATTGTACTGTTTTGTACAGTATTGTATTGCACTGTATTGTGTTGCATTACACTGTATTCTGTTAAATTGTATTGCATTGCACTGTGTTGTATTGCACTGCAGTGCACTGTATTGTACTGCACCGTATTGTGTTGTATTCCATTGCGTTGTATTGCGCTGTATTATATTGCACTGCATTGTGTTATATTGCACTGTATTGCATTGCATTGTATTGTATTTCATTGCATTGTATTGCACTGTATTGTATTGCATTACACTATATTGCATTGTATTGTATTGCACTGTATTAGAACATCGGCATAACAGTTTTGTCTGGGGTAAAATTCAGAGGCACCTTTGTGGTGATCTTTTTTCTTCTTCCGTTGTACTGTCATTTCGTTTAGCATTGCCAATCACTGCATTGTATTGCAGTGTATCAAAACATCGCCACAACAGAGTGCCCTTGGGTGGGGGGGGGGGGGGGGGGGACGCGTCGCCAGAGTGGCACACACACCTTTTCTCGTGAAGCAGGAAGAAAGAAACATGTTGTCAGAGGAATGTGTCAAACTGGCCAATCTTCGGAAAGGAAGACGCACTCGCAACACAGAACACGCAGAGAGACCCAAGCACGTGCTTGCGGCGGGCTGCACGCTCTCCACGGATTGATCCAGTTTTACCTGGGGTGGACCGTCATCTACAGAACTGACAGTGAAGGCATACCAGTGATATTTTCTCGTTCGCGTTTATTGTCCTGTAAAGTGAAAGAAAAAGACATTGCTGTGGTTTCCTTGTCAATGGAATGGAGTCGCGTTTTGTCACTGAACATCGCGCCGAGTTGCTTAATGGCTTAACAGCTTATTAGCATTAAACTTCGTTCGTTCGTTCTGTCTACCTGTTTACATTCACCTGTCATGGCTTTACCTGCGGTCCACTGGCAGGAATATCTCCGTTGAAGCTGTGGGTTCTTTAACGTGCTTTAGCCAAATGTTCGCTAAGGATCTCGGATTCTTGTCTCTTCCGAAAGACCGGCACTCAGACTTGTTATTTAGGAGGGACAAAAATGAAACCCAACCGGAGGGACAAAAACGAAACCCAACCCGAGGGAAGTTCAACCTTTCATCCTGCATACAGTGGGAAACTGTCTGGGGGGGGGGGGAGTCTTGCATGCAGACAGATCAAACACTCCAACACTAGCGCGCGCCTGCACGGGAATCTTCACACTACTTTCCCTCCATGCCCTCCCCCTCCGCCCCAAAGGCACACACATGGAAAAAATAAACACACACACACACACACACACACACACACACACACATGCACGCGCGCGCTAACACACACACACACACACACACACACACACACACACACACACACACACACACATCCCGCTAAAAGTAACACACACACACACACACACACACACACACACACACACACACACACACACACACACACACACACATGCCGCTAAGAGTTACACACACACACACACACACACACACACACACACACACACACACACACACACACATCCCGCTAATAGTAATAGCCTGCTCCACAAGTATCGTCTGCGAGCACGATAACACTGGACATGAAAAAAGTATAAACCTTACATAAGCACGCTTTTAGGAAACAAAGGTACAAATACAAAATGGAAAAGCTTGCGCATTGCCTGAAGATACAAACCTTTAGAAAAAAAAAAGCAGCATTTTAAATAGTTGAGATTAGATTTCAGATGCGAAGAAACACGTTGATACACGTGCCGTTTTATTTGTTTGTTTGTTTGTTTGTTTTGTATGTGATCGGCTGGGTATTTCAGTTTATAGAATCGGCTTGGTATTTCAGTTTGTAATGCTTCGGTTTCTCCAACATTTTGTAAAATGTTGCTTTATACCATCGTTTATTTCTAACAGCTGCGCACTTGCCACTAGACAAAAAAAATAAAGAGTACAGAAATTAATTCAAATCTACAAATGGATTAACTGATAGAAAAAACAAAGTTTCACATCTGACAGGAGTGTTGTCTCTTTCGATGCTCTCTGCTGTTTCAGATGATGAGAATGTTTCAGTTTCAGTTTCATCGTGGCCTGGCTGATTGCCACATGGTGCTTTGCCGGTGTCGTATAATCATGATCACGTCACCCATAAAATCGCAGCCACAGCATTTCCTGTGAAATACTGAGGTGGTCATGAAAAGAATATCGCTGTGCGACAGTATTTTACGTGAAATAGTGAAGCGCGACAGGATTTCATGATAAATGTCCATAAACTGGTGTCGTCGCCTATATAAAATCGTGTCCTGATCACAATGTTTTCTGTGAAATACTGCAGCTGGTCCTGGAAAGGTATCGCTTTGCAACACTATTTATCTTGAAATTGTGAAGCGCGACAGTATGTCACCAGATATGTCCGTAAATTTGGGAAATTTTTCGTCGTAACAGTTTTGGAGTGGCATGTGCGCATATGCATGCGTCGATTAAAATGTGGTACTTTGTCCTTAACTTGATCTGAAATGTTTTGCAAATCAGATTGCACTGATGTTTTCCTTAAGAGGAAAATGAAAGGAAGGAAAATTATCCAGCGTTTTTTTTTTTTTTTCAGTGACAGTTCTGTGTGTGTGTGTGTGTGTGTGTGTGTGTGTGTGTGTGGGTGTGTGTGTGCATGCGTGCGTGTGTGCCTGCGTGTGTGCGTATGTGAAAAATCATAATATATATATATATTATAGTGAGTTTGAAAATGGCTAGAAACTGGCTCTGCATATTTGCATTAAATGTTCTTATAAAGAGTACATATATTTGTTTACTGGGTGTGTGCTGAGGCTAGGGTACGAACGCATGCGCATTTGCACGCGTGCGCATAGACACACGCACACACCTAAACACACACACACACACACACAACACACGCACCCCCCCCCCCCCCCCCCCCCCCCTCAAACACACACACACATATTTCCTATCTGCGAAATTGACAATACATTTTCTGTCAGAAATGCAAACATAAATGGTATACTTTAATATGGCAAAGCTGTATCATTTACTGTGACATTTTAAGGCTCGAATGCGGCGACTTTTTGTTTCCATTTTGCAGCTAAACGCATCGCTATGATATTTATAACCACGATCCTGTTTCACAGAAAAATAACAGCTCTTGCAGCAACATTTCACGTGATAAAAAGTCGCTACTACACACTTTTCTGTGGAAATTGTCGCAAGCCACAGCCTCCAATGACTACAACATTTTACGGTATCCTGTCGCAAAACATTGTCGCAAAATGAGCTGCGACAGTATTTCATGGACAGCAACCATATCATGTAGGACAACTTTCGTGAAAAGGTGTCGCGCGACAAATTTTGCCAGAAAATAATGTTGCTTGGACAGTATTTCACGGGTAATACTATCGCTGCGACACGATCTCGCCGTGACAATGTTTTTATACGACACGAGCTGTCAGTAAAAAGACAAAAGCAGGCCTGCCCTGAAGGGAAAAGCAACAAACAACAAATGCATTGTTGCTATCGAAATTCTGTACATAATCTCCTCAACAATAGTATATTCGAACATAGTTTGGCCTTTGCTGGCAGATGAACACAACCCCGCACAAACGGCGTAAGCCAGTCGACTTGATTTCTCCCGTCCATGCTAAGATATAAATCAAGACAGAGAACAGAGCAATGCAACGCTTGCTTCAAGCACAATGATCATTCAGCACAAGAAAGAGAAGACGAGTGACGGATGTTCCAAGATATTTGTAACAGAATCTTTGTGACGTTTGAAGAGGATATATTTCTCGAAAATTTGATTTGCCTGTTTTATGGTGTGTGTGTGTGTGTGTGTGTGTGTGTGTGTGTGTGTGTGTGTGTGTGTGTGTGTGTGTGTGTGTGTGTGTGTGGTGCGCGCGCGCGCGCGCGCGCGCGTGTACGTGCATGTGTGTGTGTGTGTGTGTGTGTGTGTGTGTGTGTGTGTGTGCGATCGTGTGTATGTGTGTGCGTGCGTGCGTGCGTGTGTGTGTGTGTGTGTGTGTGTGTGTGTGTGTGTGTGTGTGTAACTAAGAAGAGGAAACAAAAGAAATCATGAACACAGCTGGGCCACAAAAAGCGCTCGAAAACGCCACTCGAGCAAATGGACTGTGCAGAATAGGCTGCACAACTCCATGGTGGACAGTGGCCACACTATTGTACCTAGTCGCCTACCCCCCCCCCCCCCCCCCCCCCCCCCCCCCCCCCCCCCCCCCCCCCCCCCCCCCCCCCCCCCCCCCCCCCCTCCCCCAAGCTAACATGTAATTACCTGTCACGCCAAAAATATGTGAAAACTAAAACTACACACACACACACACACACACACACACACACACACACACACACACACACACACACACACACACACACACACACACACACACACACACACGCACAACAGCGCACGCACGCACGCACATGCATGCACGTACGTACACACACACACACACACACACACACACACACACACACACACACACACACACACACAGAGAGAGAGAGAGAGAGAGAGAGAGAGAGAGAGAGAGAGAGAGAGAGAGAGAGAGAGAGAGAGAGAGAGAGAGAGAGAGAGAGAGAGAGAGAGAGAGAGAGAGAGAGGACATACAAAAAAAAAAACAGAAAAAAACAGTCAAGAAATTAAAAAAAAAAAAGCAGAAAAGAGGAAATTACCAGCGCAAAAATCGGGGATGCAAACTATGAAGAAAGATACTGGCCTTCGTCTCCCCCCCCCCCCCCCCCCCCTTTCCGTCATCCACCACCCCCACCCCACCCCCACCTCCACACTTCCCACACTCTGCTCTGCTTTACCTGATATTCCCATGGGGGGAAAGTGCTGCACAAAGCAGAAACATGTTAAAAAAAAAAAGATAGAAAAAAAAAAAAGAAAAAAAAAAGGAGCTGGAGCTGGTTACCCGGGAAAAGGAAGAAGTGCGGGACGATGGCCCACACA